>CAXHWN010002198.1:0-25000 GCA_964020975.1 Hermodice carunculata
CAAAAATGAGCCATTGCTTCAATGATACTGAATAAGAGTGGAAACATGCAGGATAGTCAATAAACCAAATATTACGTAGCTTACCTGAACAGCATAATGTACGTCAATCAGCTTACATCCATCAAATTCTGAAGGCGGAAGTATAGGTATTTTCAAGACTTCATTCTCCCATGTGTGTGTCCCGTGACTAGGAATAACTCCGTGATATTTTTTGGCGACCGTACCAACTTTTGTCATCGTGATAGCCGTCTCGTCATTCAGAAAAGACGCTTGGTAATTGGCATGAAAGCGTAATGTCTGCCAGAAAAATACAGAACACAATTTTAAGTAGATGTGTGAAGAGCACGCATTGTGGAAAGAAAGAATGTGAAAAGTATCTATATGGTTTTAATAATAGATTTTATGGCCACCAGGTTATAGCACTTAGGGGTAATCATTTGAATTGTTTTTTTTTTTTTACGTACATACGAAATAAAAATTTCAAAGAAAGCTACTAATATGCAAATGAGAAAATCAGATGCAAATAACACGATCGAATGATGTCTTTGGAGTCAGGAAAACGGCTTTTATACCCAATCTTAAATTTAACGATACGTTTAAACAAGACCTGCATTAAATACTTTCGACAACGACTGTGGCACCAGCGCTACATGAGAGAGAAAACCTTTTCCGTCACCGATTAAAGGCATCTATCACAATATCTTTATTAAGACATTCGAAAAGGGACCAGTGTTTTAAGGGATGAGGGAATCCACATATTTGTCATTTTACGAGTTCAATAAAAGTTTTCCTACATGTATTTGTATATTGTTCGCTTTTGTTCTTCTATTTACCTTGACACTATTACTATTACTACCAATAATAATAATAATAATAATAATAATAATAATAATAATAATAATAATAATAATAATAATAATAATAATAATAATGATAATAATAAATTAAAACGTATACAGCATTGGTAATGTAATGACACTTTACGCTGCCGGCGTTAGGCTTACTCAAATCAATGTTTCTTTGAATTCCCGGCACTATAAGCCGTTTGATACGAAGGTCGTCCAAGCATTATTCAGCTTTAAAAGGTTATTATATGTATAACAACCTGTGGCTAGATTGCGATTATCCTTTCACACTCAATTCACACAGAAACGCTGTGGTGTTAATAGTCGCCCGCTTCAGACCTTTTTGCTCAGTGTACCTTTATCCAAAAATATCTGCAGATCAGCCCTGCTAGCACATCCAAGGACAACGGCTGTCATTTGAGTGGGTTGGGCTATAAGTGCCCAACACGTGACAGCTGTCAACTCAGTCTTCATCTGGCCAGGCTTGGGAAAAGTATCATCCACTGTCTTTCGACAGGATTGGCTTTTTTAATAGCCAACGGGCCACTTATAGCTTATGATTTCATCTGAAAGCATATGCCCAAAAAGAAGCAAATATATAGGCCCAATGTCGATCCAGTGAATATGCTCATGTTGGACAAGCCTTACGTAGTTGATCGGCCCAACGGTAGCCCATCATATTTTGCAACTACAGTGGAATCTCCCTATTAAGACCACTTAAGCGACTAAAAATGTGGTCTTAATAGGGGAGTGGTCTTAGTAGGGATACAATTTAATTAAGGATAAACCAAAACGGGTCAGTAAATTGGTGGTCTTGATATAGAAATGGTCTCTTTATGGAGGTGGCCTGAATTTCACCTGAAAGCATATGCCCCCCAAAAAGCAAATAGAGGCCCAATGTCGATCCAATGATTATGCTTATGTTGGACTAGCCTTACTTAGTTCATCGGCTCAACGGTGGCCCATCATATTTTGCAACTACATGACATTGTATGAATGTATATACGTTGGGTCAACATTTTGCCAAAACTACCCCACCACACAAATGGTATTATATTTGGCGAATCATGAATCCGATGTTGATGGTTAAAACATCGTCCGAAATGCTGATAAATGGCCAGTTTAAGTTGGAACTCTCAGTATTTCTCGGCAAACTTGTCGAGAAATCCTCAAGACTCCATAGAAATCGCAGATGAAGTGACCCTTTCTTGGCGTTGGGTTTCCTACTCCTATAGGATACTGTGTGTGCTCATTTGCCAGGTATAAAAAAGCCTTTACACTGTAAATTACCATGTTGTTGAAACACGAACACTGCGACTGTCTGAAACGCCTGGACAGAAAAATAAAAAATAATCGAAATTACCTGTACGATGGACACTTTGGAGAATCTGACCGTAAATCCAGTATTATTCTGAATCACGGCATTGACATTGATGGGTTCACCTGGTAGATAGTATTTGCGATCAACTTTGAATGTAACGTCAACATTTCCTCCGATACAAAGACACCCGGTGTCCTGTGCCTGTTTGTACTCTTCTGGAACTTCATCTGGATGCTGCAAAAAATTTAATAAAGAAAAAAGGGCTGGGTCATACATTTTACATTTTAAAACATAATATATACATTCACAGTTCAAACCCTTAACGTACAAGTGATCGCTGTTTTTGGACAGACCTGTCTCCATAGGCCTATAGATATTTTGAGGAGCAATAATCAGCGCTCAAAATTTTGCAGCATTTTGTAACTGAAGTAACATCAGTGATATGCAACGGAATCCTTGCCAACAGGTCCGTCAGATATGCAACGGAATGGCTGCGGACAGATCCGTCAGATATGCAACGGAATCCTTGCCGACAGGTCCGTCAAATATGCAACAGAGTACTTGCCCACAGGTCCGTCAGACATGCAGCGGGAATACTTGCCAGCAGGTGCGTCAGATATGTAACGGAATGGTTGCGGACAGATCCGTCAGATATGCAACGAAATACTTGCCGGTAGATCCGTCAGATATGCAACGGAATACTTGCCGGCAGATCCGTTAGAAAATTAGAAGGAATGTGTCAAAACTTGCAAACATCCTTTTGCTACAGAAGTTACAAATTTAAACAAATAAACATCACCAGTAAAGGAAACCTGTCCAATTTTGAAGACGTTACCAACGCATAAAGCACATGCGGCAAGATGACAAAGAAATGTCTATGAAGCCTGTAAAAACAGTCTCATAATGTACATGAAAATTATTAAGCGGACAAACAAAGCGTAGACGTCGCTCCAAAACAAAATTTGTAATATTTGAACTATTAGTTCTTCACACCACTTGTACCTACTGTTGTACCACCTACACCTACTGTTGTACCACCCAGACTTACTGTTGTACTGGTCGCGGACCCTTCTGCCCGTTTCAAATGGCGAGCCACGGTGAAGTCGGTTGTTGTAACCTTATCATTTTGACCCTTAGGTTTTTCAATGGTCGCGCGGCAAAAGTATCGAACATGGCCAAATTTGTGTTCGAACGATGAAGGAATTGTCGCACCAAGTACAAACTGGAAAGGGTATTCGTGTTCCCCTGCTGGTAACTGCAATAAATGATCCCCTACAACGTAATAAATCAAACTCATTATGATAGTTTGCTGCCATCTACATAGCATAGAGACATGTGGTTGCGGTTGAGAACACAAACCAAGCATCTAGTGCAACATGAACTTCCCACAAAAAGGATGTTCAATTCTCTGTCACGTTTAAATATTACTAATTCACCAGTGACCGCAAGATTCGACATTGACAACAAAGTAAATATAATTCAAGGCTACTTTATTCTTAAGTAGTCTGCCAAAGTGCTAGAAAAGAATGGATGCCGGAAAAAGTTTGAATTAAGTTAGGTTCTTTATAATTACACCCATGTCCCGATGCTTAATTTGAGAAATTACACTCATTTATAATATACCCGGTGGTGCCGCTGGCAACAAATGGGCACCAAGGGTTCACTTCCCGTTGTTGCTCTATCGGGTGACATACCTCATTGGAATACTACTTAATCCCAGAATAAACATTTATAATCACCCAATATCTGTTGGTACATGTATTTGTAGGATGTCTTATATTTCAATATATAGATTTAATAGGAAGATTTATAATTATTCATATAATCTTTATATATATATATATATATATATATATATATATATATATATATATATATATATATATATATATATATATATATATATATATTTGTCTTAAGATCAACGATTTTTGTCAAATCTTTCAAAGAAATTATCAATTTTGACAAACATACGTGTTTCTGAGATATAGATATGATGCCAAAACAAACTACTTATGGTTTTGTTGTTAATTGTAAGGTATCTTAATTGGGTCACGGTCAGACAAAAGGAAGAGCTAATTATATAAAGGTCAATTAAATATCGAGTGCACAACTTCAGTGCTTCTCTGATGCAAAAACAACACGGGTGACTTTGTGGTATCTAAGATTCCGTGCACACGGAAAATGCTTTTTTTTTAACGGATATGGGCATATGATGTTGACCTTAAGCTCATATCAAAAAATTTATCCATGCTAAACATCTGCCCGGATTCATTGGTTGTCCATTTACCTACGTAGGTAGATAATCTATCTATCTATCTATCTATCTATCTATCTATCTATCTATCTATCTATCTATCTATCTATCTATCTATCTATCTATCTATCTATCTATCTATCTATCTATCTATCTATCTATCTATCTATCTATCTATCTATCTATCTATCTATCTATCTATCTATCTATCTATCTATCTATCTATCTATCATCTGTCTGTCTGTCTGTCCGTCCGTCCGTCTGTCTGTCTGTCTGCCTTTCTGTCTGTCTGTTTGTTTAAAGAACTTTCATACATTAGTCAGCGACCTCTTTGGGGAACGGATGTAGTTTACATGAATTTCAACAGATACAGTTATGTTTGGCTGCAGGTTTATTCTTCAATAATAGTGTGGGAGCATATATCATGATTTTTAGTCCCGTGGGATTTTGATGAAGATTTTATGCCACCTATTCATAAATGTTATTTATACCCTAAAGAACATAAAAAAAACCATGTTGGCACTTTGCCAACCTGTTAGATTCAAAATGGCCACCAAACTCTAAACATAATGATATTTTATGTTATATAATGTGTCCGAAATGTTCGATTTAATAGATCTAAGAATCAAATTTTAAGCTTTTGTCATCCAGGAACATTATTCATGTCTTTTACCTTAAACCTGAATATTATTAGACACCAAAATTTAAAATATCTGAAAAATTTTATCTATATTTTCCATGTTTCTTATAAATGTTTAGCGTTAAAATAGTTGATTTAAATTTGGCCTTTGTTTTGGCTGTTGCTGGCATCAATGAGGGTATGTATAGCACTGTATTTCCTCAAAATGGCTGCCCCACCGCCACTCCCCCACCCCCACCCCCACAAGCCACAATGTCATTTTACATAAAGAATCAATATTCTCCAACTAACATTATCTAAGAGTTATCACAATTCAAGATAGCCACAATTTCCCCAAAATGGATGCCCCACCGCCACTCCTTACCCCCACCCCACAAGCCACTATGTCATTTTACATAAAGAAACAATATTCTCCAACCAACATCTAACACCAGTTGTAACCAATCAAATTTCAAGATGGCTCATATGCTAAAAAATACATGCAGATAATCTATGCATCAAAACTTCTTGATATTTAACTATATCTCTCATTACCATTTTAGTCTAGATCAATACCTTTTACTCATCTGATCCAAGATCATCAGTTCAAATGATTGTTCCCTATAATAACTTACCCGTTGTTTGAAAGTATTTTGCAGGTCTGTATGGTGGTATTGGTGTGCCGACAGAATGATTCCCTGTATAGTAGCTAAAGTGGTGGTCCAGGACTAATGCATGGTGCTGGCATGCTGATGGGTGGATCTGCATGAGCTAACTGCTTGGAGAAATAGTGTCCCAAGTGCTTTTAGATTACTTGCTGAGTCTTCATTTATATTGAAAGACTGAACACATTCTTGCCATAATCCAAGCACATTTATTTGCAAAGACTTTTTTGCACAATGACTGTAGCAAGGCCTCTAGATATTCTTGATTAACCCAATTAATTCTGGGGTTTAGTCCTCTAATTGCCGTAAAAGTGGCCAACTATATAGAAAGTCATCTGCTTTCATGTCTTCAATTAACTTTTGTCCACAGAAAACATTTTGAATAACAATTATAGATGAGAGCTAAACAGACATAACGTGCCCCATGAATTTACAGCTTTTCAAAGCATGGAATGGGTGTTTAGTGCCCACCTCATAATAAGAAAATAGCGTTGAGATAAGGACTACCCTCGGCGCCCACATCGTTTTTTTCCCCAATTCTGTATTTTTTTTTTTTTTTGAGACTTTGCAGGTGTCATAATACGGTGTAACTGCACCAAAAATTTGATGAAGCTGTGATGAATCCTTCTTGAGATATTATGGTAACATTGTCCACTTCACTCTCTCTCTCTCTCTCTCTCTCTCTCTCTCTCTCTCTCTCTCTCTCTCTCTCTCTCTCTCTCTCTCTCTCTCTCTCTCTCTCTCTCTCTCTCTCTCTCTCTCTCTCTCTCTCTCTCTCTCTCTCTCTCTCTCTGTTGAAAGACTCTACATAGACCAATACTCTGAAACCTGTACTATTCCAAATTGCTTTGTTTGTAATGAGGATTCATAAAGTAAATTGGTATGTAATTATGTTATCTTTGTCTCAGTCAGTTCAACTGTCCTAACAGACGTGTGGTGCTTTGTTCTGAAGGTGTTAACTTACAAAGTAAACTTATTTAGGTGGCCCATGCGAGAGCGGATGTTTTCATCCTTAGCTGGGTCGTCCTTACTATCTGTTCTCTGTGATAATAATGTACTTTTTCTCCTATTTTTTGTTTTGCATTTGTTTATTTATATTTCTGTCATTATTACCTAACAATTGAAATGTATTGAATTTATTGTTGAATAAAAGAATCTGAATCTGAATCTGAATCTGAATCTGAATCATGATCAGAGAGCGTCAAATAAATACTTCAAAAGTTTTATAACAAGTTTCAAATTAATGAGAGGAAGCTGGTTTTCCATAGGAACATAGTCCTTTATAATGTGCATCTCTAATGAAAATTGCTTCTTTTTTTATAATTTTTTTTTTGACAACAGAAATTTTTAATGTTCATAAATACACTGGTTTTGTACATTATCTGAATCTGCCTTGATTCATTTCACGCTCTCGGTCAATGATTAAAAATTCAACGATAGAACTAACCATACATTAATGTTCTTATCTCTTCAAACCTATCACCATCAATTTTTTCTGTAATTATTGAATTTACCATTATTTTTAGCAATCTCTGATGCAAATTTAATGAAGCTGCGATAGATCCTTGTTGAGATATTACGGTAACATTGTCTCCTTGTGCGCCACTCAGACGGCCTTGAAATAAATACATTAAAGTTTCATACAAAGTTTATAAATACCAAGAGGATGCTAGTTTTTAATAGGAACCTGGTCCATCAGAAGATGCATCTCTGACAAAAATTTGGTAAAGGTGCAATCAAAATTGTTTGAGATATCGCAGTAGCATCGTCAGGGTTGACGCCACTCAGACGGCCTTCAAATAAATACTTTAAAAGTTTCATAAAAAGTTAAGAAATAATCAGAAGAAGCCTGTTTTCGATAAGAACCTGGTCCATCATAAGGTTCTTCTGTGACAAATGTTTAGTAAACCTATGGTGAATATTTTTGGAGATAATATGGCAACATCGTCCCCTTGTGCGCCACTCAGACGGCCTTGAAATAAATTCTTAAAAAGTTTGATTAAAAGTTTAAAAATAATAAGGGGATGCTAGTTTTCAATAGCAAACTGGTCCATTACAAGTTGCATCTCTGATAAAAATTTGGTACAACTATGGTGAATATTTTTTGAAATATCAAGGTAACATTGACAAGACGGATGAACCGATGGACTGACGATGTAGGGGATGATGATACCCTCCAGCACTTTATGTGCCAAATGTAAAAACATACCAACTCTATTAGCCTATTCTCAGCCAGAGTGGGTTAAACACCCAGGTAACCACTAGAAAAATATCAAATCTGGGCAGTATCTAACAGAATGGAAACTTTTGTAGTCAGAATTCATGTGTTTAGAAAATGAAATTTACTTAATTTGGTCGTAAGGTTCCCCCCCCTCAACCCAGTACATTCATCCCACCTAAGGAGGGTGCATCTCAGCTTATCCTACCAGCTGGTCATTGCCATGTACAGCACATGTAGAACAGTTCACATATCACTTGTGTACTACAGTTTGATCTTTGTGAACTTCTTGCCTGTGACTCAACTGGCATAAATGATAGATTTTGGATGAAGTACCAAAAGTAGATCCAGCATATTGATGACTCTGGAATTATGATGAACTGCTTTCATCTTCATCGTCCAACTGAACAAGCCAACTTCTATGATAGACTGCCACTGTATATGGCAATCACCAGATACGGACAGCTTCCACTGTGTGGGACAGTCACCAGCTGGACACCACAACTCACAAATATGAGAGTGACGATGAAGATGAGAACGATGAGAGTCAATTAGGTATCTTAATCACACAAGTATGAACTTGGTAATGGAGATGACGATGTCATTTAATGTAGCAAGACACTTTAAGGTGTCGTAATGTTGTTTCAATGTTTACTCACAATACGAGTGTGATAATGATGAAGATGAGAACGATGATAGTTATAATAGTTATCCTAATTATACAAATATGAACTGGGTAATGGAGGGGATGATGTCATTTAATGTAGCAATACACTTTAATGTGTCATACATAATATTGTTTCAATGTTAACTCACAATATGAGAGTGACAATGATGAAGATGAGAATGATGATAGTTAAAATAATTATCCTAATCATACAAACATGAACTATATAATGGAGGTGATGATGCCATTTATTGTAGCAATTTACTTGTTTCATAATACTGTTCCAATGTAAACTCACAATATGACAGTGACAATGATGAAGGTGAGAATGATAATAATCTAAAATAGGTCCCCCAGTCACACAGGTATGAACTTGGTAAGGGAGGTGATGATGCCCTTTATTGTAGTAATATACTGGTGTCATAATATTGATTCAAAATAAAGTCATTTATCTCGGTTCGGTTTACATTCTTTTGATCCAATTATTTGATACTTTTAAGACAAATATGAGCCCAAATTAACTAAGATTCAATTTGAAGATAAAAATCCAACTTTATAGCCGGGAGGTATGAAAATAAATACCCAAATAAGGTGCTTTTTCTGCAAGGATCTTTACGGGACCTGTAATTGGACAAAAATTAGAAATTTGGCAGCCATTTTGAAAAATGGCGGCCATTTTGAATCAAACAGGTTGGCAAAGTGCCAACATTTTTTTTTTCTGTTATTTCAGATCTATTAAACATTTCTGAGTAGGTTCTATAAAATCTTCATCAAAAGCCCACGGGATTCCATATGCCCCCACACTATAACAGTCTTACATACAAGTTTGGCACATCGAAGGCCAACCAACCCACCCCCCCCCCCCAAAAAAAATAGATTTAATACACACATAATTGCTATCATCACATTCATAATTCTCATGAAAAAAAGAAAAAATAAATGAAAGGTGATTGGTATGCAATGGAGGACGAAAACTAAATTGACAATGGCAGGTATTCCTCTTCAATGGGCGATGGCCCTTGCGAACGTGAGCATCGACGGGGCACACAAGGCTTCTCTCTCTCTCTCTCTCTCTCTCTCTCTCTCTCTCTCTCTCTCTCCTCTCTCTCTCTCATCTCTCTCTCTCTCTCTCACACACACACACACACACACACACACACACACACACACACACACATATTGGGCATGTCCCTAATTCCCTAGTGGTCAAAGGTAATGGAAAAAGCAAGCGATGATTTAAAAATTTGCAGTTTCTTGACTCTTGAGATAAAAATTCTAGTCTGGAGATTCAAGCCAAATCTGATTTATGCCTATTTCCAAATCTAACGAAACAGATAGTTTTAGTCAAGTTTCCCCATGCCCTTTGTTAACCTAGTTCGCCCAAGGGACGACAGCATACAGATGTACATATTTTTCTTGTTGTACCCGTCTTCTGCCACGTTAACCTTCTTCCCCCATCAGTAAACAGACACGCCTATAGGTTTTTCTCCCAGGCCTGTCATTCTCCTTAGTTTCGCTATTTCTTTGTTATAAAATGGGTGGGTTTGATTTCCTACTTCTGGGCGTTCCTGTACACTATTGTTCCATTGTTGCCATTTCATAGTAATATCAGGCAACTTATACTTGTTCCTCTGTGTTCCCCACAGTTGCTGAGTGGGAAAAAGAGATGACCACCCACCCCCCACCCCCCCCCCACCCCCACCCAAAAAAAAGAAGAGGGATGTCTATTTTTTTATTTTTGGGACATTTTTATCACTTGATCTTACCTTTAGGAGTACCGAAAACAAAAATACTTTCGCTTATATAGACCTCATCACTGGCACACATCGGACGTCTCTTCCTAAATCGCTGTCTGGAAATCCACCTCACGTGAGCTGCCCCGTGAACAAGGAGTTGTATGCCTATGTTAAAATCATCGAAAGTCAAACTCAACCTCAAAGAAAGAAGTTATATCCATAAATATGTTAACATGTCATGTTGAGAACTACATGTGTAATCATAAAGTTTTCTTAGGGATCAATAATCCAGAATTATACACACACACACACAAAAAAAACCTCACTCACGATGTTTTGAAAAGCACACGATGCTAAACATATTTAGAAAATTCCATTTGTTTCATAAGAAGGTGTTATTTCTTGATAGTTGAGTAGCATAACTGCAGAAAGTGCCCTCATTATGGCGGAGGCATATTTCCGTTGCCTGGCAAGCGAGGCGACAAGAGTAGGCGTGCAGTTAATGTGGTTAAATATAAATATCTCCTATTCTGTTTGGGGGATCAAGTTGGGAAATAAAAGTGTTTGCAAATATTAATAATTATACGGAATTCACTCTCAATTGAGAAAAGGATGAAACAAACTTTTCTGTTTGTCACAGGGATAAATAAAATTTAAAATTGACGATAAATTTATTTGTAGAATTAAGGTCATATTGAGAAAAATACGCGACATATCACTCTTTCACTGTGTGAGTTTTTATCGATTTAATTCGGTACTCTACGTTATTTTATCTTGACTCTCTCCTTGTCCAATTCCCGCAAAAGTCAAAGAATATGAGTATCGTTTTGTCTCACCTCACAAAACGATACTCATATTCTTTGTAAATCGACCTTTCCTTTGTGTACCACCATGTCTAGTTAACCTATGGCAGCAGGTATCTTAAAATATCGTCCGGGACAACAGCTTTCCTCGACGAACTTCGGGCGCATGTATGTATGTATGTATGTATGTATGTATGTATGTATGTATATATGTATGTATATATGTATGTATGTATATATATATATATATATATATATATATATATGTATATATATATATATGTATATATATATATATATATATATATATATATATATATATATATATATATATATATATATATACATGTTCGGAAGGAGCGAGACTCGAACTTGCAACCTTTGGCATGGGGCTACTAAATCTCGATAGCAGCTGCATGATTTTTGTAAACCGAGCTCTCATTCAAGTACCAGCATGTTCGGAACGAGCGAGACTCGAACTTGCAACTTTTGGCACTGGTCGCCTAGCTGAAATGGGAAGTGCACCTATCCATTGACCAAATCCCCATTCTTATAAAAGAATGGTTCAAAGGAGGTAGTTATGTGCGAGCGCCATATATATATATATATATATATATATATATATATATATATATATATATATATATATATATATATATATATATACTGTGAATTGCTTTATTTTTGCGTGTATATATTTTCACGGATATTTGCCATCAGCGAAATAAGCGAAAATGAGAGTACAGCGAAATTACAGCAATTTACAGTATATATATATATATATATCCTCTCCCGTCCATGATATTCATTGCAACATGGCTTACGGTTCGTTTTCCTGGTTATCAGCATTTTGCAATGATGAACAAGCATAAAAAATAGGTACGTGACCCTTATGAAGTGTACTCTTTCTGGCGTGTTGTTATTGGCCTTGAAAGGAAACACCTTGTAAATATCCTATCATCATGCGACTTGTAAGAGGAATAGTGCATTCTTTTCATAACATTTTTCTAAGACGTTACATGAAGTAAAAACAAGCCCGACCTTATCGATTCTCTAAACTGTCGAATTCTGAAGGCTAAGAAAACGTCAATGTCATTGAAACTTTCCCATTTAAATTTGATATTTCATGACGCATGCAAATCCTGCACCTTTGGTTTGTCATTTCAAATACGTCTGAGAGTTTTTTTTATAATTTTGTTTTGTTTTTGGTCTTTTTCGTGTATTTGCTCCATTTTTCTGCTTCAATAAGACGTTTTGAATGAAATTATGAGAGGGTTGCATGGTGTGCATCTCTTAGACAATAGGTGTTCCTGGTGTGATTTGTGCCCGAGAGTGGAGGGTGTACTGTGTGGGTTTTAGTCGTAGATCAGCCATCCACATGTAAGTTCTAAAGATGCACCAAGGTGTATGGAGACATCATAGCAATACAGCTGCGCACAGGAAGACATCGCAGCGATACACCTGCGCATCCCTGACACTCATCATCAATGACTGTAAAACTTCAGTGAAGCTTCATCGTTTCGCTTTCATAGAAAGATTTGAATAAAAAATGAGAGGGTTAATATATATTTATCTCTTACACGATAGTTTTTTTTTTTCCAGGCGCGCTCGGGTGGCATATAGGTATGCCTCGGCCCCGGGACATTGGCCATCCACAGGTCCAGTTTTAAAAAAAATACATCTACGCGCCCATGCTGACGTCATCGAGGCACAATTGCACATCACATACTCATCCTTAAGTATAATGTAAAGGCAATAAAGTAAATGTAGGTGTGAGTGTGGGTTGACCTTTCCTTCCGTTAACTCTTTACAAACGTAGATGTGCACGGAATACACATAACGGTACTAGGTCTGTATTTTTCAATGGGGTTACTATCGCGATAGTAGCTCCATGATTTTTGTAAACCGAGCTCTCTTTCAAGTACCAGCATATCTGCAGTTATCATGAGACAGAAGACACAACATTCAACAAGAAGAGTCCCGGTCAACAGTTTGGCACTGAAGGAGTTGAGGGCCCGGATGTTAAAAGTAAAATGTTTTAACAGTTTCCCCTGAAATACTCGGCCTTATTGAACTCTAGGCGACCCGAGCCCCTTATAAGACTAATAATGGTTCAAAGTTCACAAAAAATCCGGATGTGTTTTAAATAATCATTGCATTAGCAACACGAATAACTTATCTGAGATGACTTCCGACCCGTCCTAACATGTAAATTAAGCATCAGCGTTTCTGCAGATGATCCAGATGGATGCTGCAAGTGTTATTGGGGACCGTATCATATAATTTTTAATGTGATCATGAACAATAAAAGTATTGCTTAACTATTTCGAAGAAAAAATTTACAAGAAAGAATGAACGCTGAGACAATCCCCAGCAATATCCCAGTTCATCACGTGCACCTTGCTCGTGAAGGTAAACACGCACACATGGCTAATTTAGTAGACGTCCTCCCCCCCCCCCCCCCCCCCCCCCAATTGGTTAAAATCGATTTGCGGTGTTGCATTGTGGGTAATATCGTCGTCATGGGTTGGCACCCAGACACATTTATAAATGTGTTTTTTACGGAACTATGATCACAAATGTGCCGCATACGGAGAAAAATACATATTTAAAAGTTGAAGTATCTAAACAAAAGTTCAGACGTAAGATGAAAGTTTTGTTTTGTCTCATGCACTTATAATTTAACAAGGGTCAGAGAGGTCAACTCTCAACCTAGGAAAGTGTTTGGCGTAATCGTAAATAGGCGGCAAGATTCAATGTTAAGTTATGATATTTGCTGAACCATTTTGACAAAAACTATGTGCATTCAATTATTATTATTATTATTATTATTATTATTATTATTATTATTATTATTATTACTATTATTATTATTATTATTATTATTATTATTATTATTATTATTATCATTATTATTGTTACTATTATTATTATTATCATTGAGGGGGGGGGGCGAGTGGGTTAGAACGTTTTCTCCGTATTTTGATACTGTTCATTGCCCAATTATTGAGCAAATTATTTTGGGGGTGAGGGGGAGACAGACGAAAAGGTCAGATCAATGTTTTTATCGTAGTTCAATACTGCTCATTCATACACTCACATTTTAATTGGAGGTCTTCCTTTAGGTTCAGGTTTACCTTTCCGTGTACCACGCGTCCAGGTAGGAAGACAGCATCAGAATTATCGTAGGTGATAGAGAATTCAGTGATTTTCCCCATGATTAAGCATAATACATGAGATGTCGTCTACCTAGGTAAAGAAATGTGTTAACATTAACGGTGTCTCTGCCGAAGTAGAAATAACGATGCTTGAAAACAATGATGATGATGATGATGATAATATCATGAGTTATTGCGGATATATCACACCCTGCTACTTCCGGTTTGATAATTTTGGACAGCATGTCGTGGCCACCATCGACGGTAAGAAATGGTTTCGCTTATGTAATGCACAGTTCTTGTGCCCCCCCCCCCCCAAAAAAAATAAAATAAATAAAAATATAAAAGATACTTTACGCATCAGTACTATAGGAATATTGTGTATCAAGCTGTACATTTAAATAAAATTGTTTCATTTCCTGTACATGTATCACTACTTTAGTCATTAATTATAATCCAAAGTTTGAAAAGAAATATTTAAGGACATCAATGCCTTTGTGTATGCAACAAATATGAAAGTTAAAGAGGTATGGTATCTGACTGATTGAAACATTATCCTCATGATGTTCGGGCATACAAGTGAGATAAAATAAAGGTAGACTTACCTGGTGGACAACACACAAGGTCTGTATGCCCATAAAGTAAGCATAGAAGCCCATATGGTCAGTTTGAGTCAAACTTGCGACCACGCCTTTTTGGCATGCATGTGCACAAAACGAAATACTAGAAGGCCATGGATCATAGTACTCACACCATCGATTGAGTACATGTAGTGGGTTGAGCAGCCTAGAGGATATGCATTGCAATGACATTCATCCGATTGGCGAAATCCCTGGTCATGTTTTTTTTCTTTCTTATTCAAGGTTAAAAATGAAACTGTAGCTACATACGCGTTGTCCCATGCATTTTGATGAATATGAAACAAAAGTGACTGTCTGGGAGACAAGGTTATAAACAATGATAGATCTTTATCAATTTCAGAGGTGACATCAAAAGCCAGGAACGAACATTTTTCTTGGCATCAAAAAGGAGTCTCGATTTACAGGAGACAACAATCTTAGATTTTCTTGTGGGCGAAATTGTCTACAGGATACAGACCTGCGCTGATAAATTTTGCGGTCTGTGAAGAAGTCCTTTTCGTTTTCATCATCTCTGGTATCAATTGAGAAACAGTATGAACAAGGAAATTGTCACACTTTCCTTGCATAGAATTATACATTCAGAAGAAACGAGATAAAAAAATTAAATGAATAATAATAATAATAATAATAATAATAATAATAATAATAATAATAATAATAATAATAATAATAATAATAATAATAATAATAATAATAATAATAATAATAATAATAATAATAATAGTAATAATAATAATAATCAATGAAAAAGCTAGACCAACGCAAGTGTCTATATCGAATAATATAAATGCCGTGTGTTTTTTTTTTCTGGCCAAGCTGTATTATATTGGCCTTTCAAATAAAGCTGAGCCTGTAACAAAGTTATAACCTCTCGCGATATATCGCAACATAACTGTTTGAAATGGCCAATATAAACCTACAGCCAACCCACCTGTAGATTTTTGAACGTTTTCATGAAGTATGGGAAGAAATCTGATTCTTGGTGGTTCAAAGATCCCAGGTCTTTAGTTAATGCAGAAATGTATTCATATTTGGCAGTTAATTGCTTGCTTGTATCTTAGATAATAAGACTATCACGTAACAAAGTTACGGCATTGATAAACTGACCTTGATACATCATATGGTGTGCAATGTACATCTCACGATAGGAATTTGTCCTATTCAAGTGGTTCAATAAGATTTGAAAGACCAAGTCTTATCACTTATATCTTTCTGTCTGTTACTATCACCACCAGTATTGCAGATCAGCATAAACACAAGTTCCATTATTTACTTTATCGAAAGTGCAGCAATTGCCTCCAAAGCAGACCCAAGCTTCGTATTTTGTCTACTCCGCTGTAGTAATACGGAAGTCGGTCTGCTTTGCAGGCAAGTGCAGGCATGTTTTTTCGGGAGAATGCTAGCTAGACGAATGGCATGACGGATGCAAGATTTGAACTGATGGTGGTTTTCTGCAGGAAAATATTGCTTCGGTGGCGATGTGTTGTAACTCTGCAATCTCTGTATCCCACACTTAACTTTTGGTGTCACGTATGTAACTACTATGTATACACTGATGCGCATCTCATGCCCTGATCGATGCGTGTTAGGTGTAAACACATGCATAGGTTACTACCCGTCCTATTAGGGCTATGGCAACAGGATGTGTTCATATCTAAATGCGGTCCCACTCTAACATCTATTAAGCAAAAGAGGGAGCCACCTGCATCAGGGCAGATCCATGTAGCATGGTCAAAAGTACTTTCTCAACAAAATGAACAACATAAACATACATTAATCTTGAGAAAATGTATTAACATATATTTGAAACATAAAGGATGCCTAAATTGATTAGCAATGGGCTCTCTTTTGGTTAAAAGGTGTTATTTATAGATGTTTATGTAGTATGTAATACAAATCTGTTCTGATCATGGTGGAAGCTTCAGTCTGTTGCCCTGGCAACACAGAAAGTGAGCAGGATTGTAGTCAAATATGAATGTCTCCTATTAGCATACGCCGTCGCGAATTCGCTTCCCTCGAGCCTTTCGGAAATTAGGGTACACCGCTCTGTCCTCTCGGTTAGCCCTGCAACATTTTTTTCCAGTTTCTACCTCGCCAGATACACTTTCTTGGTCGAAGGTAGGACAGGCGGGGTCTGACACTGAAAATCAACAGATACAACTTAAGCAGAGAAATGTGACACTCCTTTGTTCAGCTGAGCTTGTATGTATTATGGATAATAATATATGTCCATGACCATGTATGTACAGATAAACTGTTTCCAGCGCAAATGGTTATATGTTAGCTGTATGGATTTGTGTGCATATAATGAAATTACACCAACTCCACAACTTAAGACAGTCTCAGACTATTCCGACTCCCACCCACCCCCACCCCACCCTCATCTGTTGGACATGTAGTTGGAAAAGACCTGAGTTGCCCGCCCGGTGGCTTGGGAATAAGTTCAAAGTCACTTGTACGCCCTGATAGCTGAGCCTTTGCACAGCATCATTATCACGTACGTTGCAACATCCAAGCTGAAACGGTGTGTTCTAAATAACTATGTCATTCAATAAATCATCCCCATGCAACCAACATGTACGTTCCTATGAGGTTTAAGAAAGATGTTTTTAAGCAAATTTCAGTTTTTGCATTTGTATATTATCCCCACACAAAACTCAGTAACACACTTATGGGGGAGAAAGGAATTTGAATATTCATTCAAAACCAGAAAATACCAGGATCTAGGATCATCTCCTCGTAAATAGTTTTAGTGGGAGTTAAGTAAATGTGCACTATGTTTCAGAAAAAAATCAACCAATGGCTCTGAGGAAGTAAATAAAAAGTCATATACAAATTGGCAAAATAATGGTGCCACGTGTTGAAAGTATATTGGTATCTACCGGCTAATAGCTTCGATATTACACACGCATGGGCTGTTGTGGTATACGTACTACGAGTACCCAAAACAGCCTATGTACAATATCGAAGCTAATAGCCGAGCGGTTTCAGGGGAAAAGCCTCAATTTAATTTTGCAATTGATCAAACAATCACGCACAATACAATTTGACAAACTGGAAAAAAAAATACGTGAAGCTAATGAACAGACTGTCAGGAGGCCCTGTAACCCCCCCCCCCCCCCCCCCCCCGATCCAGCATCCACTCTAAATCGCGTCTGGCATCCAGTTTATTTTTCAGCCTAAGGTGTATTGGTTCCGGATCATGTCAATGCGTTGCAAGCAAGCACGTTAAATATACCTGTCAGATATTAAACTGGATAGTCCTAGACTGCAGATGCAGTCACCTGTCTATAATGAAATCTTAATAAACCACATAGCATTAATCTAGAATGGGTCAGAATGGCCCAACAGGAAACCCAAATCTAATAATAAGTTCTCTCACAAAGAAAGTTTTGTATTATGTAAAAAAGAAAAGTGATTTATTCAACTGCATTTGGGCCTTCAGACTCCATTTTTTGGAATCCGCGTCCACTTTAGGAAATGCAGGAATCTGGCATCCAGTATAATTCAGGATCCGGAATCTGGCGTCTGCTCTTAAAATCTATGGAATCCGGCGTCTATTTTAGGGGGCACAGGGCCTCTTTCAGATGTCTCTTCTCTGCCAGAATATACATGATGCCTTATAAATATCGTTTTCAACTGCCATAGAGTGTAGTCATGTGGTCATACCCTCAACTCCATTAATTATGTTGGTCAAGTTACACCCAGCCAATCCAGAGGGCGGAAAAGCAGGGGCGCTCAGTCTCGTTTCTAGCTCGCAGAGGCTGAGATCTTATGCGATCACTCATGTCTGCCCGTCCGTCCTTAACTTTTGTTTGTGGACTCTATACAGTTTAGTTTTCAAGTAAGCCATATATGCCTATTACTTCCAGGACTTACGAAATGTATGAAAACCTAGGTTAAGTTCGATATTAGTGGCGCCACCTAAAGTGTTACGTAATATATAGGCCACGATATGAACGTTTTGAGAATGCTATTTGTCAAAGAGATTTTTATGACTCATCACGAAACTTGGCAGTAATGTCAATCAGGCTGAAAGACGAAAACCCGTTGAAATTTGGTGGCGCAGCACCACGAAAGATATGGACCATAGTGATTTCCATTTAATGACTTGCGCTAGTACCAAAATTCAGCTTCCTGGGGCGATAACAACTGTTACAGATATAAAGTATCATAGCTACGAACATTTAAGCATCAAACTTATTAAAAGTGAACTGAAAGATGAGTATATGAACCATTTATATTTTCAGACTATTTCTGAACAAAAAGTTCTTGCTTTTGTCAAGAATATTGACCCCAAAGGCCACTGGTGCTTATGGTTTTCCACCCAAGCTGCTACGCGTGCTGGAGCAGATTCCCTCTGTCCACCCTTAACTACTCTCATAAATAACTCAATTCAGACAAGTACATTTCCATCTGATATAAAAAAAAAACCTGATGTTTCTCCTGTCTTTTAAGAAATCTGATCCCCTAGACATGTCAAACCATCGCCCAATCGGTGTCCTATCATGCATTTCTAAAGTTTTGAAGGTCTACAAAGTGAACAAATGATTGATTTCTTTAATGATATCCTGTCAAAGTTACTACCCGCCTTTCGGAAAAAGTATAGTTTTCAAATATTACTCGTCAAAATTATTGAAGACTGGAAAAGAGCCCTCGACAACCATAAATATGTTGGGGTTATCCCTTTGGACTTGTCGAAGGCATTTGACTGCCTCCCCCTTAAGCTTCTTGTTCAAAAGCTTGAAGCATATGGTATGTCTGAAGCAGCCCGTAAATTACTTTCTACCTATCTAGACAAAAGGAAACAAAGAGTGAGATATGGCGGCAGCACTAGTGAGTGGACCGAAATTCTAAGGAGGGGTCCCTCAAGGAAGTATACCAGGGCCTCTTCTGTTCAATATTTTCATGAACGATTTCTTTTACTATATAGAAAACAAAAGCGACATTTGTAATTATGCTGACGATAATACACTGCCTTTTCATGCTCACAATTTAGATCTTATGAAAGAAACCATTGAATGTGCCGCCAACATGGGCATTGAATGGTTCAGACAAAATGGTATGCAAGCGAATCCGAACAAGTTTCAAGCTATGTTATTAGGTACAAAAATGATCCTAATGAATATAACTCCAAACATAAAATTGGTGGTTTTACCATAAATACAGAAAGATGTGTCAAGCCACTTGGTGTCTATATAGACGATAATATGAAATTCCAGAGTCATGTAACACATATCTGTAAGCAAGCTGCAAGGCAAATTTCTGTTCTAAGAAGGTTCTCGAATATTCTAAATATCAAAGAAAAGCTCTCAATCTTCAATACCTTTATACTGACAAATTCCAATTACTGTCCACTAGCATGGTATCTATGTGGGCAAACAAACATTTGGGAAATGTGAAAGATACAGTAAAGCTCTCCGATTTGTGTATGACTTTTTTTGCACCTATGCCGAACTTCTGGCGCACTCTGAGAAACTTTTTCTTTACTCAGGTAGACTAAGAAAACCGTCTATTGATTCTGAAGTATACAGAATTATCTCTGAAATATGTCCAGTTATTCTTGACGATATGTTTGACAAAAGGAATTTACGCATGAACTTCGGGATGAAGACAAGCTCTTCTGCCAAAATAAGGTTCTGTCACCTATGGTTATAATTCTCCGATGTACCAAGGGGCCAAGATATGGAACTCTCTACCTCCTGCTCTTAAGCAAGTTACCACTCTCAATGAATTTAAAACTCTGATTAACAAATGGCTTGGCCCCTCCGGCAAATGCTCTATATGTATCCTATATAAAACCAGAATTTCGGTCTGACTTAATTCCCTGAACTAATAATTTTGAAAGCTATGGATTTGTAAATGGACTGGTTGTATATGTTCATCTGTTTTCATTGTATATTCATCATCTTTCATCCTTTCAATTAAGATCACTGTCGAATAATAGCTGCTTCGGCGCTAATGTTCTTTGTTTTATTTGTACTCGACTTGAAATAAAGGTTGTTATATATTATTATATTACCAAAATGTGTTGAAAGCACATCAAAATCAATATATTGAGACAGAAGAAGGCTTATGGTTCCAAATGGACCACAGATGTGTATCATATGTAGGTGTTTTATATTGCATAAGGTTGATGACCTTGACCCATATTTTCAAGGCCACGGAGGGAATACGTCTCAGGATTTTTGTTTATTATTGTCACTGCGTCTGAACTTGTGCACGTGCATCAATATACTATGACAGGAACATTATACAGACGTCTATGACATATGCAGTGATAGTGGCACCACTGGTGGTATTAACTGGAACTAGCATCATAGGTATTAAAAGTACATTTAATCTATTATTTTGATTGAGATGGAACTTATATATATATATATATATATATATATATATATATATATATATATATATATATATATATATATATATGTATATATATATGCATTATGTCAATCCTATTTTGTGGAATTGTCGGTGACCTTGACTTATTTTTCAAAGTCATTAAGGGAGTAGTAAATGAGATTAAACAAGAGTATCAATAGCAATGTATCACAAATGTGTACAATTATATATTAAATTCGATATTGCCTAATATGGGTCACCTTGGCCTACTTTCACAAGGTCACAGAGAGAAAGCATATCAGGAAATGATTTTATTGTGATGGCTAGGACATAAGTTCAGATGGATCTGCACAATCATGTAACAAATACGCCTTAGACCAATGGTCAAATTTTGTAATATGTCGTTGATCTTGACCTATTTTTCAAGGTCATTTAGCAATTAAGAAAAGGACACCAAATTCAATATGTTGGTAAAAAAAAAAGGGGGGGGCACGATACTATATGTTCCAGAATTGTGTGTCCATGTGGAAGTTTAGTTACATTATATTGACGACATTGACTAATTTCTCAGGTCGTGGATGGAATGCATTTCAGGAAATGAATTTTCCGTGCCGATCATCAGTCTTTATGTCAGAACAGCGTTAGGCCCATGGGCCTTTTGTTCCACGTATGACATTCGTGACCATGAGAATTTTCACCGATGGCTGTTATTTTTGTTTAACTTGTTTGATGTAGGTCACCAAAGTGACATGGATTATGCAGTGGTTACGTAAGCCATGACAACACAGCGTTGTATATATGTGTGTGGGTGGGTGGGGTGGAGGGGGCAACTTGAGCTGTTAGTCGGTAGGGTTGTGCACATTACGCGTCTTCAATGTTGGGCGGACGGCTCGCAAATTAAACAATCTATACCAATAATCTCTTTACTCAGAAACGCGTACATTATAATGGGTCGTAGACAACAAAATGTTCCTGTGGTCCAGCATTAACCCTTTTTTTCTCTCGTATACAGTATATCTTTTGTTTTTTATGCTTAAAAAAAGGATAGTGGTCCACAGTCAAATATAAACTGCTCCACTGCCAATTCTGCACCATGGGCCACGGTAAAGCTAAACGTATGTCCATCGCATGAAACAGAAAAAAATGCACATACTTTACATTTTTTTCTTCCATTTCAAACATATTTAGCTTGATTTTGAGCAATATGTTTGCATGCTCGACCACTGGCCAAATATAGCCTAGTTGAACTTAACCGATGTGTTTAACCGACTCCTGTGGAAGGCTCTAGTCTTACAATACTTCCTTTCAAAAGGCATAAAACAACGCCGCTGGCCCTCTGGTTATTTCAAATTTTGAAACTGACCCAAAACACTTGCATGTCCTTCCCCCAATAGTATTCAACTGTACTACCTTCTCTCAATAAACATAAACCCCTGAAAGACTTTGCCAGGTTAAATATTAAGCTGAGACAAGAAGCCACAATCAGAGATACATGTCCGGGTACATTATAGGCTCCAAAACATATTCTGATAGTTACCCACTGAATAGGGCCTACCTGTTAGTATTTGTCATGCTGACATGAATTTTTCAATGTATATCTGTGGAGCATGTTTTGGTGGAAACAATAACAAAGTTAAAAAAAAGAAATTCATCACTGTATCTGTGTTCATATTTACAGATAGGCGGTAACATGACCGGATATGGATAATATGAAATTTGGCCATCGGATTTCTAGTTTGAATAATATGGAACATGGAACAGCATGGTATGTTGGGAGCTGTTCGCATCTTAAATGCACCATGTTGGGTACAGTCCTGTATTGTTGCGTGTGATCTGTCAAATTCATAGCATATAATGTCATTCGAAATCAGAGTGAGAGTGAGAGAGAGAGCAGTCTAAAATGACTTTAATTATTAATCAAAGAATTAAGACAAGAGAGCCGATGCGTATTATGCATTTCTTTAAATACTAATCAAAGAATGAAGACAAGAGAGCTGATGCGTGTCATGCATTTGAATCTGGTCAGTTCGGAGATTTCACGAAAGGACAGATGTATCAAGGCTATCGCGGCTTTATTGTCACGTGACTCCGCATGCTGATTTTTTCCGCCTGGCGACCGTCCATCATTGTAGGGTCACCAAATAAGCTGCGCAGCCCTGCTCACAAACGAAAGTGTATACATGGTCTCTACATATATGTCTGCATTCCTGTAGGAAAGCAAGATTTATCAACCCAACAAAGCTGAAGTGAAGAGTTCTAATAAAAAATGTGATCATGCATTTTGTTTTCATAACGAATATAAAAAAGCAATCGCCATAGTTGCTTGTTTTATTTTTATTCCAGGGGGAGCTTCCCCCCTCCCTGATTTTATTATTGTGATAAGAACCCGTTATTAACACAAAGCATGAAATTATTGTATGTTTCAGTCTTAAAATTCAGAAAATGTCTTAACATGAAAGTATTAGATGAGAGAAATCGATTCTAGATGACTTTTATATCAATATCAGAATATGTTTTAAGTGACATTTGGAAAGATAAGCTTATAGTTAAGGTACATGCACGCGAGATATTTTGGATTACTTCACTCTAAAACTTCTATTCATGTGCATAAAGGCTTACATCTCTGTCTTGTCACCAGGTACGTAGCTCTCGCAAGTACTCCGGAGTATTTAATGCTTCCACTATTTCATAGGTACACCATCATCCAACATGATCGACTGCTCTCCTTTATTTCGCCTTGTAATATTAAATGATATACAGTGAGTTGATACAAATATAGTACAAACCAACAGTATTGAGAATGCCAAAGAAAGAGCAGGTGCACTGATATATATATATGTATAAATATATATATATATATATATATATATATATATACATATATATATATATATATATATATATATATATATATATGTATATATATATATATATATACTCATGTAGACGTATATGTATACACATCCATGCATAGAATATTATTTATATATATATATATGGGCACGGTTATTATGTCTGGGTGCAAACCCACACATTTTGTTTTACCAAGAATTCTTTTTCTTCCCTTCTTTTCTTCCTTCCTTCTTTTCTTCCTTCCTTCTTTCTTACTTTCTTCTTTACGACCAAATTATATATATATATAGATATATATGGGCACGGTTATTGTGTCTGGGTGAAAACCTAGACATTTTGATTTTCCAAGAATTCTTTTTTCTTTCCTGCCTTCCTTCCTTCTTTACGACCAAATTTGTCCGGAGTTTTTCCTCGGACACTATTATTCCGTCGCTCACCAAAGATGCTAAAAATTATGCAAATGAGGGGCAATTAAAATTTTAAAAGCTCCATATCTTCCAAACTATTGCAGATAGACACAAAATTTCATGTGCATGTTTAGCTTTGTGACACCTGCCAATACAATGGACAGTAAATGAAAGTTGTGAAATTTAAAATTATGCTTATTAGGGGCATTGAAAAATTGAAAAGTTGAATATCTCCAAACTGTAATAGATAGAGTAGCCTATCCAACTTCAAATTATAGGTTTGTGACAAAGCCGCATCCGATGTATGAGCCAAAGTAGTAAGATTTCAACTTACGCAAATTAGGTGAATATTCAAAATTTAAATCTTGAATAGCTTGACAATATTATAGATAGAGGTGTCATTCAAACTTTAATTTAAAAGATTGTAAAATAACCCAATCCAATGAACCATAAACCAAAGTT
>CAXHWN010002199.1:0-81629 GCA_964020975.1 Hermodice carunculata
TGTATAAAGGCCACAATTAGACAGAAATTGGGTGACATTGACCCTATTCCAAAGGTCACAGGGACTTTTTTGCAAATTGTACATTTCCCTCGATAACTTGAGAACTATTCAGGCAGGACGTTGAATTTATAGCTCTCTACGCAGGCCATCTTAAGCCAGTACATGAGTGGGTTTAACTTCTTTCTCAAGGTCACAAAATAACATTTGTGAATTTTTCTGCTTATTTGATAACAAAAAAATTATTTACGCTTAGACAGTGACGTTGAGTTGATGGTGATAGTGTGTGAGAGCCAAACGGAGAATATATGTGTGACCTGTATATCATATGCGACGTTTGAAATAGAATTATTCACCGTAGCTGTGTGACCTGTATATCATATGCGATGTTTGAAATACAATTATTCACCGTAGCTGTACCAATTTTTTCTTGAGGGTGGGAGGGGTGGGGGGGAATCTTTAAAAGTCGTCTGTAAAACCGCAAAGTCAATTGTTTTTAAATTCAATATGGACACCCCTGGATATTCCAAGACTTTAATTTGTTCAGCGGACGTTGCTGGGATGTTTTTTTTTTCTAATATTTATCGTGCTGTTTAGATATTTTCGACAACTTATTAACAGTTTTCTCTAAATATTTGGTTGAAACATGGTTGGATTTTACTTTCTGGAAGGGTCAGACAAAAATGTACATCAAACGATTTTACTGCTGATCCCATATGTTAAGTTATTATTATTATTATTATTATTATTATTATTATTATTATTATTATTATTATTATTATTATTATTATTATTATTATTATTATTATTATTATTATCATTTAATTTGGTACTTCTTGCTTTATTCATACCATCCTGTTCATTAATATGTACATATATATATATATATATATATATATATATATATATATATATATATATATATATATATATATATATATATATATATATATATATATATCACCAGCCTGTATATATTCATATACAGGCCAATAGCCCACCGAAAAGGGAGCCAGCCAATTGACAGGAGGTAGCTATCCTGGAGACAGCATGTGATTAGCCTGTAGACTTTCATACTTTAGTGCGCTGGTAGTCAGCCTGAAGATAGCCCTGCTTTTATGCACACGTGTCCAGCCTGTAGAGATCATGTCGCCTGCCTGAAAACAGCCATGCTTCTTAGCAGTTGTAGCCGCCCTTAGACAGCCATACTTCAGAGCAGTTGGAGCCAGCCTGTAGACAGCCCTTCTTCCATGCAGATGTAGCCAGCCTGTAGACAACCAGGACTTCATGCCTCTGTACTGATTAAATATAGCCTGTTTCGTGTTTCCACCACCAATGATACCCTATTTTGTAACTCAGAACTGTTCTGTATATACTTTTCACAACTACTGCAAAATCTAACTGCTGCATGAGACTATGTACTATTGCAGATTGGATGACAGAAGAAAATCAAAAAGGAAAAACCGCATAATTGGAAGCTTATGTGAGCATGTGCAAGATTTATATTATCATCCAATCCCAAGCATGCCTTTTGTCAAATTAGAACAACGTTATAGTTAATGATTATATAAAACCTCTATGATTGGTCATGGCCTTGTGGCATTCAAAATTAGTCTCTACAGATGGAAAGTGAAGGCGGGATGTAGCTAGCCTGAAGACAGTCTGTAGGCCGCCTGGTGACATTCTCACAAGTGGCTGTCTATAGGATGGGAACAGGCTGCCTTCAGCCTGGTACGTGGTGAGGGTAAGCTCATGGAGATATTTAAATGGTAATTGATCGGTGAACGGTGACCACTTTGACAAAAGTTCTTTAGTTCGCAAAAGAGTTTCCCCAACAAGGACTATGGATACATTTAATACTTTTGTAAAGGCAAGGCTTTGCCCTTTTGGAAAAGTGCGGGTACTTTAAAAAACAGATTGCACAATAGTAAAAAAAAAAAAATGAGGGCAAAGGTCAAAGTTGAGCAAAAAGCGAGGTGAGACGATATTATTTTCAAATTGAGAAAGACGTATTAACGTATGCAAATACGAAATTAAAATTCATGGCTTATACAGAAGACAATATGCGCCTAATGACCCACAACCTATTTGCGTCCTCAATTTGGGACAAGGTCATTTTATGTCAACAAGATCTATAAAATAATACTGAGAATTGAAACATGACACCATTTCAATTGAGCTGCAGAGTGTCATAAATGCGACCCCATCCCTTTTTTGTATTTATAGTATGAGGTGATCATTTATCAAAAGGGATTTAACTGATTGTCACCAAAGTGAAATTTTCAACATCTTTTCCGCATCATGAAATATATATATATATATATATATATATATATATATATATATATATATATATATATATATATATATATATATATATACATATATATATATATATATATATATATATATGTATGTATGTATGTATGTATGTATGTATGTAATATGGTTATTTAAATGGAGACATGCCTTATATAGTTGTGCTTACACACACGACAGACTCCATCTGCTGTCATACACTTACAACCAATATACACCTCCCATATCGAGGTCAAGGTCATTATAAAATAAGTCGTTTATGTGTCTTGTTATTTACTCCATTGTGCCCATCTGCAGTAATAAAGGTATGTGTTAATGTAAAATGAGAGCATAAAAACTAATATCTTTAATAATACTTAATGCGTACATTCATAATTATAAATGACGACAAAGATAGGATTACCATATAGGAGCATTTGCCATTCTTGTGTGTCTAATATTTTCTCAATTGTAAATTTCATCGGCAAACACAACAACAGAGCAGCTACTATGACCTTATCACACAGAAATAAAACATGTTGAACCTTTGATGGTTATGCTTAAATTAACAGTAGGGGTCAGCACAAGTTTAAACAGACACATTGCTACACTAGTCTTCAGAGAAGTTATATGCAAATGTGGATAAGGCTAAATCTGGATGAAAAAAAAATGACATATACACCTATCATTTTATCACTGACTTGCAGAAACACAGTGCCAGCATGCCAATGAAGCACATAAACGTAACTATCGGCACACAAGAGACCATATGCCTTCACAATATATTGGCTAAATTGCAAAACCAAAGTTGTAATGTGCACTTCAGTGTATCGTGAATCTTTCAAGGACGACTTATACACTGTGTGCACTTAATAGGCCAGCGGCAAATGCTGCAAAAGTGCCCTAAAAATAGATGCAACTCCAACCGAAGGTATAACAAAACACAGCCTATATCAAAATGTGCGCACATGTCTCCTCCTTACAGAAAAATAGGTTGTGGAGTCCGAAAAGCGGTTTTTTGGTATGTTTACACGCCCGTTTCTATGGCAACCTCTATTTTTTGTGGAAAATGACTACTTTGCACCATTTTTTTTTTAAACATATGGCTTAATTTTAAAGATAAGCACTCCCAATTTCATCAGAAGGTAGCACTAACCTTACTCTTTCAACAGGCGTGAAGCTTTTAAAAATCATTTGATTAACATCATTATTATTGTAATTATATGCAAAATTGTATCATCTATCTGGCAATATAAATACCTCTATTTGACGATGTTGTTTGCAGTAATTGCCAATTTACCAAAAAATGGGGGTAAATGTTAAATTATGAAGGTAATATATTTCCAGGGACATACTGATACCAAATTTACTGGAGTATATGAAGTAGGCACCATTACATGTATGAAAATTAGGCTTCAAATGTTGGGGTTTTTGAAGCCATTCTAGAGATGTATATCACACATTATATGCTGTACCAATGCAAAAAGTTACATTTCTTTGAAAAGTGCTTCAAAGCATATAGAACTTAGAATCCCAATCGTCTTATCAACATTTTTCGTTCACAGCTTTACTGAAATTTTATGGGTCCGCCACGGGGGGGGGGGGGGGGGGGGGGGACATTATGTTTATGGGTTGTCTGGTCTGGCTAGCTTGTGCAAAAGTGCTTTCTCTAGAACGCATTCTTGGAATTTGAGCAAATTTAGCATATATATTACCGAAAAAAAAAAAAATGGAGTGAAGACAATTTAGAGACCCTATCATTAAATTTATGCAAATGAGGTCATCTTCAAATTAGGATTTTTGCAATTAATGAGTTGTGTTGTAAAAGCACCAGAAAGCACAAATCTGGGCACATTTCTTTAACTTCCAGAGTCCATGTCGGATTCTAACTCTGCTATGTGATTGTCTCATTATCAGCGTTATTGAGAGTGACTGTTCATATTGTCAAAATGTGTTGCATGATTGATAATATACACATGGTGAACTGGATTATTTTCTAAAATGAAGCTTGGACCTGGTACGAACACCCACATTTTAATGTATTTGCAGGTTAGATAATTTTGTACCTTGAACCTGAAATCATGAACCTGGAACCGCCATCCAAGAAGCCACCCCCAGCCAAGCTAAATTCCAATACCTGTATTTTATGTAGCAAAGCTCTCAACACAGGAAAAGGGACTGATTACAAAACTACTTTGGACAAGATACGATATACGCTTGCCTCCACCACAGACCAATCAGCTGCTCAACTACTGCCTACTGAGGATGCATTTGAGCAACATGTGAAAAGGGCACAATACCAATGTGCCATCTGGTGCCACAATGGCATTGATCAATTACATACAGCTCTTAAAGCACTATCATTTCGAGATATAACAATAATTAATGAATATCTGGGTCTTACTGATTGAGAACACACATTTCCGCAAAATGTTTGTCAAATTGTGTACGCTTACACAACTATTCGGAAGACAGATTCTAACAAGAAAAAATTAGATCAAATGTTTTGCAGGATTGCTTTCAAACACAAAATCATTGATTCACTGAACATTCAGTCCCTTTTCAAATTGAAATTTGTTCGTAACATGATTCCCAAGGAGTACAAAATAAAAGACCCCCCCCCCCCCCATCATTTCCTATAAATATGGCAACAATATTGGACAAAGTTTCATGAATTACAAGCAAATTCTGGCTTCAATTACTCTTGAAGATATCGCAGCGAATCAAAATTGTGACTGTATGTCTAACAGCATATATTCTGATTTTGTTGATGCATACCACGAACAAGTATTTACAGATGATTTGGATATCATACAAAACTCAAGTTTAAAAGAAATTATGAAAAAAGGTACACAATTTCGGATAAGTCATAAGTTGAACATTGACAGTATTTTTCAGGATACATGTGATGCATTTGATTCCTACTGTATGAAATGGGCAAAGAAAGAAAAAATAGAATTTCAGAAATTTAAAGGATGGTAATCAAACTTGAAAAATGTCTGTAGAAGAAGAATTTATTGTTACAAATCCCACATTAAGAATTTCAATACGGTTAATCTAAAACAACCTGAATTTTCAAAAGCAGTCCCAGAACTACAAGAAAGTTTTGTAGTCACTACCATAGATAAGGCAGGGAACAATCTTGGGATCATCTGCAAAAAATATTATTTGGATGTTTTGAAGAAAAAATTGGTAGAAACAATATTTCAGACATAAGAGGAAATGACGTATATAAATTACACAAACAATCCATTGATAATTTGATAGATATGCATAAAGATGAGATGAAAAGGAATTTTGATATCAAAATTTCTGAAGAGGACTCCTCTATTCCACTTTTTTTCTGGATACCCAAATTACATACAAACTCTTTTAAATCTAGATTCATAGCCGATGCAAAAGGTACAAGAAAATAATTATCAAAAAAAAAAAAAAAAAAAAGGAACATTGTGTTTGACTGCAATTAGGAATCATCTTTGTAAATACTGTAATACAAATTCTACAAACAATGAATTAAATTGTTTTTGGAGTATTAGCAATTCTTACGAGTTTGTATCTAAAATCAAAGATGTAAAAGTAAAAAATATCAAATGTTTTGATTTTTCTACACTGTACACAAATCTACCCATAGATGAAGTCAAAGTTCATTTTCAGAATTAATAAGCAAAATGTTTAACCATAATGGTAAACCATACATTAATATTAATTCATATACAAAGAAAGCATAACACAACAAATATTCAAAAAGTAACATTGTGTCGTACACTGTTGAAACTTTGATAGATGCTATAAAATTTCTTTTGGATAATACTTTTGTTCAATGCGGACCATTGTTTTTTCAACAAATAAAAGGCATTGCAATGGGTAGCAACTGCTCCCCTTTACTGGCAGATTTGTATTTAACCAGGTTTGAGTTTAACTATATGGATAAACTGATGAAAAAGCACTTTCAAATGGCTACAAAATTATCAAACAACGTAAGATATATTGATGACATTGCTTGTGTAAATGTACAAAATTTCAGTAAAATTGCAAAAGAAATTTACCCAAAAGATATCCCTTTGGAGGGTAACAATTCAGATGGTTTCAGAGATGTGTTTTTGGACTTGAATATTCAGGTCACTAATGACAGGTTTTGTATTAAAGTCTATCACAAAATAGATGAGTTTAACTCTGAAGTAGTTAATTATCCTTTCCCAGACAGTATTATTTCAGATACTATTGAATGTAATACGTTTTTGTCAAAGACTTTGCGATTTAGTCGTATTTGTTCTAAATTTCAGGACTTTGCATCTAGAACCAAATTTTTATATACAATAAACTTGGGTCAGGAGGATTCAAAGATGTACTTTTGATCAAATATTTCTACAAATTTTGCTGTAAATATCCCGAGATGGTTAGAAAGTTTGGATTCAATAATTTTAGAGATTTTAGACTTGCTTTTTTTTCGACATAATTTTATCTTTTGGCATTCTGTGTTAATGTACACCTTTCAGACATTTTAAGCTAGCTTGTTTTCTCTTAGGTTAAACCCCCAGGGGCTATCGGTAGCGAGTAGTGGCCTACGACAGTTACAAGCTTGCCTAGTTGTACTTGATATCTGGTTAATATTTTCATTGCATTCTCTTGACTTAAATACAAATGACTATCAGTAGCAAGCAGCGGCCTACGACAGTTACATGTTTGCTTAATTGTACTTAAAAACCTGTTAAGAAAAATTGTTTCGATAACATGTTTTTGGCATAAATGCTAGTGACCTTCATTCTTTTCTGACATGCTTAAATACACATGTACTCAATATTGAAAAAAATACTCAAAAGTGACAGTATTTTGTCAAATATCACAAGTCTGACACATTATGTTGATATATTGACTCAGGGTTGGCAATGAAATAGAGCTTAATTGCTTGAAGAGTAGTTGTCATCATGGAGTTTGTTTAACATTTCTGGTGCAGGATGTACATTGTTGCAGTCATTATTTGGGTTTTCCTTGGTTTATACAGGTGGTCTAGCTACAACTGTTTATTTTACAATCACTGGGGCTGAAGATAATGCCCTAGCTTGTTTCCACTTCAGTTAAACACTGGCGGATGGTTTAACTAGAATAAGATATGCAGCTAGAAAGGATACATATTGGTTCAGGGGTAAGTCAAACTGTTCTTAACTGAGCCTGTACTGCATAAATTTGGTAATTATAGTTTGTTTGCAAGGTATTCTTCTTTCATAATGAAGGTCTGCATTTATAAGCAAAACTTCACGTATTTAGCTAATTCATCATTTGCCACGTTCATATTTATTTATTATTATGTGGGTTATCTTTGTTGAATATTTAGCTTAGACAAGGAGCCGCTACTCAGAGAGAGATGTACGGGTAAAAGGCTCCGAAACATGTTGAGTAGTTACCCGCCGAAGACCCCTTAATGTATTTCGGCTGATACAGCCTATGTCATAATTTTACAGAGGAACGTGTGCAATTTGGACAATAGTACTTCTATATGTATATAGGTTATACAGAGACAGGTTAGCTTATGGGGAGTAAAGAGTTCGGACTGCGGAATAGGGTAATGACTATTAGGAAGTGGTTTTGGACAAAAAGACACCTATACAACAGTCACATTCCTTACCCTAAAGTGTGGACTCCCAATGGTAACGGCTGGGAAATGTCTAATGATGGCTACCTGAAGCATTTGATGTATACCAATGAGCTGGCCCCACTGGAATTTCGCAACCTGATTCATATGTATTGCACCGACATTGAGTGTACTGTGAAAGTGCCATTCCCTTTAGATAGGACTTAAATGTACAGAATTATGTGCATGCTTTAGACATGAGTGTGCAAATGACACTTTTGACACTGAAACAGACAGTGATGATGAGGAAGATGATTGAATTTTGGCGTAGAATGTCCAAACTGTGACCACCATTAATCAGCTTTCTGTATTTAGTGTGTACATGTACTTATACTGTTTTCCTTTACTAAAAGGCATCTCGAATCATGGTTTGATGCCAGAGATACATTAGTTATGTTGCAGGACTCCATGGGATGGTTCACTGTAAATTACGTGTAGGTGTGAATACATGGTACAAAGTACTATCTTACTTTATCAGTTGTATTGGCTAATGTTATGATGGTTCTCTAAGCGAAGATGACATATGATAGCCATATTAGCATATTAATTAATATGCATATGGTATACTCATATAAACTTGATAAAAAAACTTGTATGAGTACTGTTGCTAATCATTTTGCCTTTTTTGAATAAACGAAGATATATCTTAGTAAATATAGTATGTTATCCGTTGCACATTACTTAATTGTGATGTAAATTTCATATATTTGCATAAATTAACATATGATAATTAGGCACTTTGAACAAACTCTGTATTTTGTGACTATATTAGAACAATTGAGCACATTTGGGTGTTTATTTAGCCTTTCCACAGGCAGTATCACCAAAGTTATTATTTTTAAGGACACATTTTAGTTGTCTCAGAAATGTCATAGGTTGTCATGGAAACGGGCAGAAATATATATGATAAAACGCTTTTCAGATTCCACAACCTATTTTTTCATGAAGAGGACATATATACCTATAAGAAAATATAGGTTGTAACTTGTTATACCACCGGTTGGGGTATGACCCCTCGAAGGACCCTCTTTGCCGCAGGTTTATAAAGACCTTTGGTGCATGAAGTTTTGCCTGTAAATAATATGGCCCAGTAGAGCATCACTGTGGAAATGAACGTACAAGTTTGATGAGACCACACCTGCTGTCCATTTGCGAGCAAGTCAGCAATACGCATGGACGTATTTTCCACGTAATATTGATGTGAGCCTGGTTACTTTTTGTAGTATTCTGTTTCTCTCTCTCTCTCTCTCTCTCTCTCTCTCTCTCTCTCTCTCTCTCTCTCTCTCTCTCTCTCTCTCTCTCTCTCTCTCTCTCTCTCTCTCTCTCTCTCTCTCTCTCTTTTGGCCTACTTTCTGTTAAATAAAGCAGTTTATGAACAGCGTAGATGGTGTCTTATGTGAATATTATGTTTGAAGGCAATATGCTGTAAGTTTTTACGGGCCACAACACCTACAGCTTGTGCAAGTATTGCACAAGCAGCAATGACGTTTATGGTTTAAAAGTAGTTATGACTTGGGTTGTTAAACTTATTTTCCTGTTGCTGCAATCCTGCACATCTATTATTACAGCCTTGCATCATGATTCAGCCTTGTATTTTCGTTGATGATGGTTTGTAAATACACTGGTCAGTTCGAATCCAGTGTGAAAGAGCAGTTGTTTTCTAGTCTTCATGTCTCTTTAATCCACAAGCTGGATGATTTTGAGTCGACATGTATATAGTCGCCAGATTTTTTTTTTTTTTTTTTTTTTTTTTGTATTTGTATCTATGTGGTGCATATTGCAGCATTGTTTTGAAGATTCCACTTACATGTAGTGTTTATTTGTGATATATGAACAATAGGAGAATACAGTCCACTAGGGGCAGCACCAAAAGTCCAAAGCTGCATGCATATTTTTTGAAGCGTACTGTGTGTGAAAAGGGGGTTAATTGTTTCTTTGATGCCTGACAGTAATACTAAGGTGGTAGAAATAGGAAGTAGTCAAGAAGGTGCTTTGTATGACTGCTAACAAGGCAATCGGCCATTCATTTTCACCAAAGTAGGACAGTTCATGTAGAATATTACTATTCAATGAAAATAAATGTCAAAATTAAAATGTAGTAAAAACTCAAACCACCAAGGAAAAACCCCTTGACTAGAGGTGCAACACCTTCTTCCTCATGGAAAGACATGTGCATTGTTTGTCAAAAAAGTGAGGCAAAAATATTATTGCCGCTTATTACAGTTTGAAAACATGAGTTGTGAATCAGCACTTTGCAATGGTGCTAAAAGCAAATATGAAGATGTTCTACTGAGTCGTTTGTTACATGAAGATTGCCCTTTTTATATCATTACACAAAAGGTACATTATCATAAGACATGTATTAGAACGTATCATGCACCAGCTCCAAATGTGTTATCAAAACTCAGTTCAGAGACAAATGTATCTGCTGATGATTACAGTGTAGCATTGAAAGAGCTTTGTTTTGACATTGAGAGGCAATTTTTTAGCGAATCAGAGATAATTTAATCGCCAGTGATTCGTGTTAAATATCGTGCAATACTACAAACAAAAAATGTGCTGATACATATAAAATGGAACATCTGAAAAAAAGGGTTTTCAACCATTAGTGCAAGTCTCTCCTTTTAGCCTCAGGAAGTCTCCTGTGATCTTGCTTGTGGTTCCTCTCTTAGAGCGGGTGAGGCATTGTGTGCCCTTGTAGAGTTGAAAAAGTGACACACAGAAGCTAGACAGGCAAATGCAATATTTTTGTTTCAGCAGATTGAAGTGAGCAGCCTGAACCAGAGAGATATTCAGCCGCTCTTCTTTACAAAGCTGCATGCACCATTAAATCTAATTTGAAAGTTATGTCTGTTTCCAAATTTGATTGGACTGAAAGAAGTCAGCATCCTCATCAAGAAGCAGCAAAGCTGTTGCCAGATAGCCTTTACAACTTTCTTGTGTGAGTTTTAGACGGTGACAGAAAGCATGATTACTCCACAGGTAAAATACACGAACGTGATCTGAATGTTAGACGAAAGTCTCGCTAAATTTGTCTGTAATATGCTTACACCAAATCACGTGGACACAGCTATGTGTATTCACAACATAACGCGTAGTAAGTCAATGATCAGAGTTGCTATGCACAGGACTTGGCCAAATATCTCATGGACATGAGAGCTCTGCCTGAAAGGCACCTGAAGTACTTACACAGTTTGTGCAAGAAAATTTTTTTGTGAAACGAGGTGCTGACCGATTCAATCAAATGTCAATAGACCAAGTTCTTGAGCAAAGTGTGAACCATGACGGAAAACATCATGTGGCATAATTGGGATCAAGATGAATGAGACTTGCTTAATGCAACACTACATGACTATAGACCACACTACTGAAGTTATAAGTGCCGTTAAAAGCATGAGCCATGTTGCTCAAGACCATCACATCTTTCACTAGGAAGATCCTCGGCGAAGACATGAAATAATATTGCTGATACAAAGAATATATACGAAACATTCAGTTAGGGTGATACACATAGTTGAAGGTACCCACTGGTCCATACCACAGAAGAAAAGTGTGTTTCCTGTTGTTCACACAGCAGCAGATGCAAATGTCTCAGTTGATGTTCTGCTCCATGCTGGAGATAGGAAAGGGTCTATAAATGATATGTTGAGGCTAGTACCCCAAAATGAAACATCACAAACTGAAAAAATGCATCTGAAGGAAAAATACACAACGGAAGAAAGATGCAGTTGATTCTCAGCATTTCTTTCATGAGATTCAATGCCTTCGAAAGTCGAATGTAATGAAATGATTGGGGAGATCACAAATTGACATGACCAATACTTTTTCCTTGAAAATAACCCATTTTCTACGCCCCCCCCCCCCCAAAAAAAAGGACTAATGCATACTGGAAATAAGGCAAAGCTTCTGTCTGTGTTCAAAACTGACCATAACCTTAAATGATGGCCTGTGAAACTACCTTTCAGTGAGTAACACACAGGGTAAATGTATGATGCCATCTCTTTTGTCCATCCCAATGGGAAGGAGAAACACGAAACTTATGCTGAGTTAAGCCATCGCTAGCCTGTTTCGAGTTGTGAAGGAGACAAAAATCATGTAACAGATATTCACTGGGTCGAATGATCTTTGTGGGCAGTTGTTGAGCATCAAGTCCTCAAAACAACAACAGCGCAGTAAAGGTGTTACCGCTTGACCAAGGCATTCTATTGCTCCAACTGTAGTAGTCCCAGATGGGATGAATTGCTCATTCATAACAAAAGCAAAGTGGCATTGTTTCAATTCATCTTTGACGACAGGGTAAAAGATGATGTTACTAGGCACCCCCCCCCCCAAAAAAAAATGAAGTTTTACACTGCTGGGGCATTTGCATACAAGACAGATGCATTTTCTATATGCATAGGAGTTCCCACCACCATTGTAGAACTTGTAAGTCTGCAAAAAGGGGGCTGATGTCCGCATTTTGTTTCGTATACAATATTAAGCACAGAATGGCTCGAAACGTTTTGTTATTCGTGTTTGTGATACATACATTGTCACTTTCTGCATCTACTATGCTGACAATACCAGATGCCCTAAAGAATTTTGAATATGGAAAACCATGAATTCGTATATTCCAGCTCATGAAATTGTAACAACACTAGATCCCACCACTGTACATGCTCTGCCAGCTTTACATGCCATTACTGGGTGTGATAGTAGATTGCACAGGAAGTGTAAAAAGACTATCATGCAGACTATTAAGCAAGATGTTACCATTGTTGCAAATTTGTCCAAGCTTGCACCAGGTGGCAACTCCCTTTAATCATCTATTGTCGATGATGCCCTTTCCGATCCTTTCTATCTGTTTTTTTTTTTAGTATGGGAGATGTCAGTTTGCTGCCCTTGATGAGTTAAAGGCACATATATATTGCAGTCGGAATGTGCAAGACATAAGTTCACTGCCTTCAACAGAACATTGTTCTCTGCCAGCATGTGCTTCTTGAAACCTATCAGGTGTACATATGGAAAACAGCATAAATGGCTCAGCCAAGATTTCAAATCTGCTAAATTTCGGATGGCTATTAGATGAAGGCCACCTAAAACCTAGGTATATTAAAATTCCATGCTGTCCCCCTGGCCTTTCTGCAAAGTCCTCATGTCGTCGCATGAAGGACATATATGCTTACTCGTGCTCATGTGAATAAGCAGAAGCTTGCACTGGCGTATGCCTGTGTGGTGGTCGTCCTGCTAGATGAGATAGGGCAAAGCTAGCTGAGTTACTTCAAGGTGTAAACTTCACAATCAGAATCCTCTGACTGTGAATGAACAATAAATGGCAATCAAATTATTTTTCAATGAATAGATTTTCCTCGGAAATATGGACTCGAACATGTCTTTGTGGTGGAAAAGAATTTTTGGTTGTCACTGACATGACCATGCTGGAAAATTATTTTGTTTATTTATTTCTTCATATAATGAAATAAGAGGCCCACATGCCCAATGAATGTTTTTCAATGGACAAAATGTTGCCTAAGAGGAGACATAATATTCAAAATAATATATCATTCCAGTTTTGATTTACCCTGATATACATGGCAACAGTAGATGTGTACAAGTACTGAATATGACTGGAGTCCCTGCACCCTTTGAGCAAAAGTATGGCATGTTCTGTGCAGACTGTTGGATGTATTAATTATCTTTAAGTTTTTTTTTTTTTTTTTTTTTTTGAAATATCATTGGAATACACGTCCAAGAAAATGGCACATGTAGATTGTACACAAAGGCAAAGGTGCCCAAATAAAGCATTACCAATTGCATAAAGTGCCATCATTTACAATTCTCAACAGGCCTTAAATTTACCTTGGCTATGACCATATATTATTAAATACCCCGTAACTGACAAATTGTGGGGATGCGTTCTATTATATTTAGTCATGTGCACCATTGTGTGCATCCTTTATGGATTCCTTTTACTGCGCAAAATGTATGTGTCCAGTTTGATGGTTTCTTGGATAAAGACAATTAATATTTTCGCCTGGTGTAGCAATCTGTGTCTATTGTGAATGGACACCCATTTTTACCCACGCAAATACCTATGTGGGTCCAAACACCGTTTTATTTGTTGGTATCACATAGTGCACGAACGTTTTCCACATGAGTCTTTTTATATTTTGTTTACAATTTAGCAACATTGCCTCTATCGAGGCCACAGCAACTCTTGTTTGCATAAATTAAAAAAATATATATGCACTTTAGTTGATGTTTTAATATTTTTTATTTACTGGCACTGTTATATGTTTGTTTGAAAAAAAAAAAAACTCCTCAAGTCACGGGATTGTGTTTTGACCCCAATTTGGGACATTTTGTAATTTGATTTTTAAAAACTTTAACTTTGATTTTTATACTTTGCAGGCAATTATCTTCAAAAACAGATAAAGATAAGATATGGTTAAAACTTAGGAAGTTTTGACCTGGGTGCAGGATTACTAATCAAGGGTGAGTGTTTTTGCTGAATTAGACCTTGACCTTAGTTGGCCTGTGTGTTTATGTCATTTTGCCCAGTCTTTTGCATTTTTACCTACATTACATTGTGGATTTGGTTATTGGGGACCGCAGTATTTACGGTGGTTGCTTCGTAATATTTAAAGTTTCAACGTTGAACAGTTATTTTTTATTTATTTATTCATTTATTTATTAATTAATTAATTAATTAATTAATTAATTAATTAATTAATTAATTTATTTATTTATTTATTTATTTACTATTATAATTATTTTTTGAGACATTTCAAACTTTATCTTCCTAAAGGGTTCATCTTTCTTAATTCTTATTGGATACTTGTATATTTCGAGAAAAGAGAAGCGAGTTCCCTCACCTTGATGTCATTTATGGGCACCAGAAACCTATTTATATAATTCCATGTGGGAACTAAATTGTTCCTTATAATTTGTTATTTCTTTATAAACAATGGTTACTGAGCACTTTTCTGTTTGATTCAACTACTTTTTTATTTAGTAAATACGGCGTTTTTTTAACTTTAATCCCCATTTTGGGTGCCCTTGCAATTCCTCTTTCAAAAGTGCCCGACAGATTAATATTGAAGAGAAAATTGTTTTTCCAAAGAGCTGTACTCTAGGCATTGCCCAGACCAGGGAAGGTTCAGTCTGTTTCTTGACTGCTGGCCACCGGTCTATAATTGCAATTATATAAAGCCTGGAGGGTTTAAAAAAATTCTCAGCTAGCCGGTGTTTTCATTTATTCTTTCTAAGTTAACGTGTAGCCAGCCGCTTACTATCCCAGTGCCCCCTTTGATTTTTTTTTCAAAGTTTAAATGTAGCCATCCTGTTACCAGCTGAAGGCATTTGATAATTTTCGAAGTTCAAGTAAAGCCAGTATGGAACCAGACAATCATTTCTTTGATTTGTCAAAGTTAGGATGTAGGCAGCCAGTTACCAGCGATTCTTCTTCAAAAGAGCCTGGCCAATTGCTTCGAACTTGCATAGGGATATTTCTGGGCACACCTAAACCTTCAATCATTCAAGGGGTGGCGCTGCAGTTTTGTGGGGATATTCCTTGGGTGGGTCTTTATCAAGCGTTATCAAATTTTCACGGTTCAGTGATGTTTGTATTTTTAATAAATTCTTTGTCATTTTTCGGTCAAATATTAAAAAAAGTCTTCATCTCTAAAACCGCTCATTCGATTGCTTCGAAATTGCATGGGGACACTCTGGTGACCACTAGACCATAATTTCTCAAACAGGGGTTTTGTGATTGTTTTCTACTTTTGGATGACTTTATGTGTGTGTGTGTGTGTGTGTGTGTGTGTGTGACTTTTTTCTTCATTTTCTACCTCTCCAAACTATATCTTAGATTCTGCTGAAACTTGGTGGGAATGTTCCTTGTGGAAGGGGCAAATAAATCTTTTCATTACATGGTGTTACTGTGAATCCCTGAGTTTTAGAAAAATGTTCTACTTTTGGTATCAATCGCAATATGTATACACTCCTGTGTTAGTCGAAGGGGACTGCAATGGTTATTTACATTTTTGACTTCTCCAAACTAAGTGACCAGATTCACTTCAAACTTGGTGGGGATGTACTTTAGATTGGTCTCTACCAAGTTACTTCAAATGGTTAATTTCATGTTCAAGAGATTTATATATCTTTATAATCATTTAGCTCTGGTAACAAAAGGTTGCAGAGCTTATGTAAACGCTCATGCCTGTCCGTCTATCTGTTCAAGCATAAACTTTTGCTGGTTAGCCCGATACCATTCACAGTTTGAAGTAAGCCCAAAACAGCTTTCAGGACATATCAGGCATATGGAAATCTAGGCCCATTTCGATATTGATGGTACCACCTATAGTATTATGTAATATAGGGGTCGAAATGTGGAAATATTGTGAAACCTTTAGCATCTTTAATTGTGAGTGCATCTTCACCATATTTGATGGGCTGTGCGGGAGGACAAAGCTTAAGTAAGTAGACTTAGTAGTTCGATACACTTGCCAACTGTATAGGATACATAAGCAATGCCCAATTCTAGAATTACATATATCAGCAAACTGGACCGATTTTGTGAGGTCATCATGCCCGTAAAGTTGAAAGTGGTGACTTAGTAATGGCACAGTGTAGCTGGGACATTAATGACAATGTCACACAGCACCAGGCCTATGGGCATTTTGTGCTACATAATGCGGAGGACCTGCACACATAAGTTATAACTACATGTGAAGTGAAGTGCTATCTGGTGCACAAACAAAACACTAAACTTGCAGAACCTAGATATGTTCAGAAGCCACTTGAAGACTCATAACTTTTAAAAATTGAGGTGCTATAGACCCACAGTGCTAGCAGAGCATTAATGCTATAGACCACTGTTATGATGATGATGATGATGATGATGATGATGATGATGATGATGATGATGGTGGTGGTGGTGGTGGTCAGTAGTAGTAGTAGTAGTAGTAGTAGTAGTAGTAGTAGTAGTAGTAGTAGTAGTAGTAGTAGTAGTAGTAGTAGTAGTATTTAATTGCCAAGTCTTAAAATATCATTTTTTTTTTCGTGAAACTGATAAGCAGATTGCTTTGATATGACACACGAACACTCACGGACATAGGTGTAACACGTGCACAGTACATGGGTGGCCTTGACCTCACCACCAAGGTCACAAGACCACAGTGCCACTTCCATAACTTTTTTTTTTTCTTTTTCATGGAACCCTTATATATTTGGTAACAATTTGAACATTCAGGCATTTTTTGCACATATTACAGTGCAGTAAGTGTTCCAAGTGTAGTGAAACTGACGTTGTTTTTTTATAATTGTCTGATGAATATGGTTTGTTATTGTGAAAGTCATGTCAGGTTGGTTCAAAGTGTATTATGTACTCTTTCTCTGTCTCTCTCTTGTGTAAATAATTAGCATCTAAATCAACTGACTGACAAGTTGAACTACGTCTGATTATAAATGAAAAATATAAAATTGTTACAGGAAAACAGTTATACTTGCAGTTACCTTTAGGAATTTCAAATGATCTCTCTCTCTCTCTCTCTCTCTCTCTCTCTCTCTCTCTCTCTCTCTCTCTCTCTCTCTCTCTCTCTCTCTCTCTCCCTCTCTTCATAAAACCGAATTCTTTCTCTGATAAAGGTAGTAGAATTTTACAATAATTAGGACTGTTTTACAATTTGACCTTTTGAACTTTATAGAACCACGAGTTAGATGTACATTATGCTTGGCTGACTTACAGATGACTTACAATGGCATACTACAGTTTTGGAATTCTAAATTATTACCCTAATAATTGACTTATTAGATGATTTGTGGGATTATATGCTTTCTTGAACATTTAAATGTCCTTTCAAAAATACTTCTAGAAACCAACTTGAAATGTGACTGCTATTCTTACAAATTTGGACTATTGTAATGCATTTTTGACTACGTTTTAATGACTTGAGGCCTAATGTCACTTGCTTCTGGCTGATGTTTAACATTTGAACCAATGTACTTACTATATTTGGAAATTCAAACACTTTTCTTTTTGAAATACTCTTAGTTTATCTCCTTTAAAAGAACATCATGTCTTGAACTACATGCCTAAAACACATCGAATTATATAATCATGTTGTTTAGATTCTTATTGATGGTCATTTTAGGCCTAGAGGGCTTTTCTGATGGATTGATGTTGGTGTTGGTGTCGCTTTGTGGACTTGTATGTATGGATAATGATCATTGTTGAGATGGTGGTTGCAAGTAGTACCTTTTTAAATACTGAATTTTATTGACAATTTTTTAACAAGTTAAGAACCTCCACTTACAAATTCTCTGATGTGATGCAAATTTTGGTCCCTTTTCATAAATTATATGGTCCTGTATATGCATGAATGATGCAACTGTTCAAGCCAATTTACTGAAATAGGCCTATAATTTCAAACAAAACTTTTTGCATCCTGTCATGTGAAAACTAGATAAAGTTTTTTTTCCCCTATGGACCTTTGCACTTACGTTTTGGTCTCTTTTGGGTAAATACGAACTATAAATTTATATGTTTCAGCTATACATACCAAGGAACATTGCCTTTGGTCGGAATTGACTTGGATTTGTTTCGTTAGGCCTACGGTTTGGATATGGTAATGACACTGTCTAATTTGTTTTGTTGATAAATGGGGAACTTTTGCAGCTAGGACTTCTAAACTGAATATGGTGCATATCTGCTATGAGAGCTAGACTTATTTTTTATGTGGGTGACGTTGATGTCATTTCAAAGGTCACAGTCACTCTCATAATCAGACCACCACCGGGGGTCAAATAAATTTGACCTTCTGCGTCCCTCCCTTTGTTTTTCCATCCGACATTATAATTGTCACATTAGGGTCACGCATCTCTCCAAAGGCATTTGAGGTACAGTCGGGCCGCCTTTAACCGTCACTTGATAATTCGACACCCTTCAAATTCGTCACTGGCATGTTAATTGCAGAACAAAAGGGCTTTTTTCAATGCAATTTGCCTCTTTAATCCGTCACTTGATATTCAATGGAGCATAAACCCTGTAATAACATACCTTATTGCGCCGAACCGCAAAATCAACAATCACCTGATGTGTTGCAAACAAGTTCCAAGTTGATAAGATGTTTAATTGTTCAGGCCTTAAATGGTTAAATTTCATTGCAATGGGCAGAATCTAATGAGGGATTTTGTGATGACGACGTAGCAAAAGTTCGGCGTAGAGAAAAACAGTTAAAAGATATGAAAAGTGAGCGCAGTCAAAAAAAAAAAAAAAAAAAAAAATCGGATTTCTTTGTGCCAAAATAAGCCATCAAAGGCAAAATATGTCCAAATACGTGTGTGAGATATACATTAGGGTTGGGACATTTATGCCCACTCGCTCCAGTAATTTTGAACGTAACATTATTTATACATATGGATATGAATACATTGAATACAGTTTTTTTTCCCTATAATTTGCACGTTTCGTTTTTAAAATTTCATATGATTGGTAATACATGTATGTCATAATATTTTTTATTTACTCATTGTCAGTTGCAAATTTGGTCTTTTTAATATTATTCTCTATATATCCTGGTAATTATACTGTGATTTGTTAATCTGGCAGCCTTGCTAATCCGGCAATATGACCAAAAACAGATGGTGCCAGATAAACGCGGCCTGACTGTACAACCATGAAACGTGGAAATATCTATGAATATATGAAGGTGTGCACCTGCGCTTTGTTTCTCTTTCGGATTAATTAATTAATTATTAATCGTTATTAACTTAGGAAAAATCTTAATTGGATGTTAGACTTGTAGCATATTTCTCAAAAAGTATTTGAGGTTCAACCATGAAACTTGATGGAAACATCTATAAATATATGAAGGTGTGCACCTAGTGTGGTTTTTTTTTTTTTGTTTTGTTTTGTTTTTGTTTTTTTTTTTTTGTTTTTGTTTTTTTTTTTGTTTTTTTTTTTGTTTTTTGTTTTTTTTTTGTGTTTTTTTTGTGTTTTTTTTTTTTCGTTTTTTTGTGTTTTTTTTTTTTTTTTTTTTTTTTTTTTTTTTTGTTTTTCTTTTTTTTGTGTTTTTTTTTTCTTTTGTTTTTTGTTTTTTGTTTTTTTTTTGGTTTTTCTTTTTGTTTCTAGGATTAATTTTACCATGTTTGCAGTGTTAAAATAATCATTAACTAAGTTAAGGAAAATGTGGCCTGAGTGTCTGGCTTTTCAGATTAGTGCCACATGTATCTCAAAAAGTATTTTAGGTACACCCATGAAATTTGGTGGGAACATACGTCAACATATAAAGATGTGCACCTGGATTTTTTTGCTGTTATCCCAGTTTTATCAATCATGAATTGGGTTTGTCAGATTTTTGCTGCGCATATCTCAACCAGTTTGTTTATATACATCTATAGAACCTGATAGAAAATTAATCATTATATACCATGTGTAGCTCATAAAGTATTTCAGGTATGACGATGGAATTTGATATGAATATCATTCAATAAGTGTACCATATGTTCGGTACACATCAGCTAAAGATACCCTACTACAAGCTATTTTGCTGGATGGTTTTCACCCCATTTTTCCTTGCCAGCCTTGGCTGCAGGGGTCAGACTTGACCTGAACTTCAAACAACACCCAAAAAAACGCAATCTAAATGTTTTTATGTAATCAATGAGATGGCACTTTAGTCACTAGATTAGGGGCTCTGGTTAACGTAGCTTCATCCAGTAACTTCTCTGTGCAAATTTCAACAAAAATGTGGAATCATGTTTATTTCCAGAAAACGATTTTTTTTTTAATTGACACATTGGTCATTAAAATTGGCTGACAGAAAGTTAACTTGTACATCTATTTTGTACCATGAAGCCAAGGGAGAAGGACTAGTGGCAGTTGTTCTTAGTAATTAAGGTATCAAGAGGAAGTGACAAAGAAGCTGGTTGAGAGTGTGTGCACAGTGATGAGTGCCTGGCTTTAAACAGTGTTGGACTTGAACAGAGATAGGGAAAAGGGGTCAAAAGAAAGATCTAGTTTCTTGGTGGCTGAGGTGTACATAATGATTTTAAAGATGCAAATGTCATGTAATATGTGCAGAAAATTATTATCCATCTGAAGATGTAACAATGTACAGAAAATAATTATCCATTTTCATCAATTTCAAACCCAACAATGGCTGCAAAGCATCATCATTCATCTTCCTATACCAACGTGAAGAAAAAAATTGCACTCCTGACTCAAGACAGGCAGTCACCCATAAAAGGGCAGCTGGTGGTTTAACCCAGTCCTATAAACCTTTAAAATATTCTTCATTAACTACAGATCATAGTGCTTCCAAAAAGGCCTAACCACCCAAAACCCAAATTTTATAACTTCTGCCAAAAATTAAAAAGAAGAACTGGTAGGCCTATCACTTTTTGGTTCTTCGGACTTGTCAGTCAGGTGACTCTACAGCAAACGAAGAATGTAGGCCTACATCTTTTTGTGATATTTATGAATCTGGAACTGTGAACAAACTCCACATCTATCATGATTACGAGTATGAGTTGGAGAACACAGCTCACAGCACAACATACCAAATGAAGTATTTATCAAATAGTAAAGAAAAACATTACCCAAATTCACAAATTCCAAACCCAACAATGACAGCAAAAGGTTTTCAGCATTACAAAAATGTCAACATTCATCCTCCAATACCAATGTGAAAAAACAAATTTCACTCCAGACGTGAGACAGGCAGTCACCCCAAAAAGGCAACTGGTGGTTCTAGACCAGTCTTCTCAACCTTTGAAATAATCTTTGTTTACTACAGACCAGAGGTTTTCCAAAATGTATGGGCCTTACCACTCAAAACCTAAATTTTATTATTACTGCCAAAAAAAAAAAAAAAAAAAAATGAGACTTGGTAGGCCTATAATTTTTTGGTTCTCCTGACTTGTCAGGCAGAAGTAGGAAGTAGGCCTACATTATTGTAGTTAAATTTATGAATATGGAACATTATAAACGCACTCATCCTCCATGTTAAAGATTAGTTGGAGACTGTAGCCCACAGCACAGCATAGCCAATGAAGTATTTATCAAATAGCACAAACCCAAGTTTTATTGACTATGCCAGAAATAAAAGAGACCTGATTGGCCTGTTAATTGTTGGTTTTCCTGTCTAGTCAGTCAGCTGAGTTTACAGCAAAAGAAAAAAAAGTAAGACTACATCGTTTTATATATATATATATATATATATATATATATATATATATATATATATATATATATATATATTTATATATATATATATATATATATATATATATATATATATATATATATATATATATATATATATATATATATATATATATATATATATATATATATATATATATATATATCACAGCACAACCAAACGAATGAAGCAATTATCAAATAGTACAGAAAAAAACATGACCCAAATTCATAAATTCCAAACCCAACAATGACAGCAAACGGATCCGACGGCTACCAAAGCATCATCTATTTTGTAATACCAATGTGGGAAACTGATTTATCTCGCCCGTTTAGACAGGCAGTCACCCCAAAAAGACAATTTGTGGTTTTAAACTGCTCATCTCAACCTTTGAAATATCTTTCAATAACTAAAGACTGTAGTGTTTCCGAAATGTGAAACTAAAAACCGAAATGTTATTACTTCTGCCAAAAATATAAAAAGACCTGGTAGGCCTATCAATTTTTGGTTCTCCTGACTTGTCAATCAGGTGAGTTTACAGCAAAAGGTGGAAATAGGCTTACATCGGCTTTATGATATGTATGAATCTGAAACATTTTAAATACACTCTACCTCCACCATAAATATGAGTTGGAGAACACAACCCACAGCACAACATGGCTAATGAAGTATTTATCAAATAGCACATACCCAGATATTATTGCCTCAGCCAGAATTAAAAGCGACCTGATAGGCTTTTCAAATGTTTGCTCTCCTGAGCAGTCAGGTAACTGAGTTTACAGCAGGAGAAAATATAAGAATACATCATTGTTGTGATAATTAAGAGCCCTGATCATTGTATACACACTCTACTTCAAATATTACAATGACTCAGAGAGCACTACCTACAGCACAAGAAAACGACTGAAGTATTTGTCAAAGAGTGCAGAAAAACGTGACACATATTGGTAAATTCCAGACTCAATAATGACAGCAAAGAGATTCCAGAGTTACCAAAGCATCAATATTTATGTTGTAATACCATCGCAGAAAAACAGATTTATCTCCTGACTTGAGACAGCCTGTCACTCATAAAAGGCAACTGGTGGTTTTAAGCCGTTGCTCTTAGGAATTTCTCAAATTTAATATTTTGATGGTAACGTTGTGGTCAAATTCTCTGTTTGTGATGAAATGTGGGTCCAAATGAGCTTGACCTAAATGTATCAAAATTGGGCGCTCAAAGGTAACACTGAACATTTTTTATTTCTGTTTTTTATGTTCATATGTTGCTTTTAAAAGTAATTTTGAAAGCCCATTTTGCCATTTAGCTATGATCAAGTCCTTGAACGTTTTCCTGATGTATCATCAATATGTATTCCGAGTGAAAATAATAATAATAATAATAATAATAATAATAATAATAATAATAATAATAATAATAATAATAATAATAATAATAATAATAATAATGACAACAACTAAAAATTTCGCTAGAGGTCCCAATGCTGGACTGCGCCAAATAAAGCAAGTTATTTTCCGGAAGTTGGCATGAAAAGTATCATGTATGTTTCTTTCTAATAATATGGTCAAACTGGACAAGATGAAAATTTGGCAGTAATAAGCTTTTACTGAATTATATCCAGGCTTGAATATTGGTGCAACAGCGGCTGTGTTGCAAAAAGTTAAATATTTCCCTGTGCTTGTACCGAGGTTAAACACGTTCATCAGGGAAGTCTATGTTGCCTCTGCTGACATTTTGAGCACCTTGGCACTTACTTTGTCAGTTCCAGTTGCTTTGGAAGTTATGAGATCTTGCAGTGCTTTAAGCATGAAGTTTTCTTATATTGGAGGAATTTGTGCAATATTTGCCAAAAAAAATAAAATAAAATTAAAAAAAAAATAAACAGTGTGCATACTGTCCTCCTCTTTGATGCAAAATGGACTTCTGTTGTTTTAAGGACCCAAATCGCCAAGTTAGGCTCATATTCCTTTCTACCTTCATTGTTGTCGGTTTTGTTGTTGTCAATCAGTGTGCGGTAACATTATGTCTTGGAATATTTGATCATTGTGGCACATAAATTTCTATAAAGTCTGTAGTTGGCGCCTACAGACTCGAATCTATCCCTCTCTTCCTTTACGTGTAAAGTGTCTTTGTTGATCCGTTAGGGCTGTTGAGGTCTTTTAACACGTTCTTTTATTGGAACGTGTGCATCAGCGACATCTCGGAAAAAAATGATACCAGGTTCCCGGTTTATCAGCTGGATCTGTGTGGATGCTGATAATGGTCTGTGCTACTTGTTCCAATCCCCTTCTAAGTTGACTTCATTTTCCTCAAAATGGTAAAAGGATCTATATTTTAGTGCAGTGTGATCAAAGTTTTGTTTTCCAAAGGTATGACACAGTACTACGTTTGTTGGGAGCTGTCAGTTATTCCATTTTTTGAAGAAAAAACTTTTGTTGCCTTCACACGTTCGGATTTGGGGATGATAATGCGGTCAATAAGGATGCCTTTGGTTTCCATTTCTGATGTAGGTTCTGTAATCTGGTTGAGTTGACAGTTTTCCACATGTTGTCTTATGTATGCATATAAAATAAAATACATGAAATAAAAAAACAAAAATAAACAAATAAAATATTAAAAAAAAAAAAAAATAGTAACAAATGCAGGTCACTTTGTCACAAACTTCCACATTATCTATGTATTATATCAAATACAAGGTCTCATGATACAGAAAGTAACACAGTAATTGTTGTTCTATCTGGTCCCAAACCCATTTGTTGAGAAGCTACTTCTCAAAAGAGGCCTAGTTAAACGAAAACGTCCCCCCACCCACCCCCACCCCGATATATATTTAGTTCAACCTTAACATGAGCTAGGACATGGCTTTGGCATATTTTAAGGCCCGTTATACAAGCAAATTGTGGTGTCACTAGTATACGACACGTTAATTTCAATATCTTTACGTCCCTGTATAATAAGACAATAGACGTACGTGAAACAAATCATGTATAAAGGATAGATAAAAGTTGTATTTGTGCAAATACCCATGCGATAATGACCAACTTTGGCACATGATGCCAAATTTGTATATATAATGGTCTCATTATTTATCATATAAGATTGAATAATTTCACTTTAATGTATTTCACAAGTCTGACACCACGATAACTTTCTCACTAAAATGATAAACAAGGAATTAAAAAATTCATATTTGAAAATTCTTCCACAAGTATAACAGAAGCATTTTTTTGTTAATTTGAAATATTCTACACAACAATTTGGAATTTTACAAGTAGACATGGGCAATTATATATAAAGCCGCATTAAAGGTGCTGACTCAGCAGCTTTACTGCGATGTTTTAAATCTGGCAGTTTAAATTTTGATTTGATGTTTTCTTTCAAGTGATTCATCTTAATTGTATAAAATATCAGTGATAATTGTTAGGTTTACATACTCATAACACCATTCACATAGCATGTCAAATCCAGTAGATATCTATATACATGGTGGAAACACTGCTTTAATGGAAGTATAGTTCGATACCCGTAGTACATTAAAGGCAAGGTCGTGTACAGTGGGCTGTCCAGGTAAAGCTTTTATCTGTTCTTTGACATGCAAATTATGCTGAAAACGACATCGGGATGCCAACTATATCCATATGGTAGACAAAGCAGATGATAAACATGCGCTGTTATCTGGTACTGGGTCACTGAATACATGTCTCTTAATTAACTGTTTATCAATGCTAAAGCTGGACTGCATGCTGTTCACGTGCCTGCACATACATCTACTTGTTCCAAGTTCTGAGGTGAAGTTTCCAGCAGGTAGTAAATTTTCATTTTTACACAGAAACATAAGGAACTATTGTTTCAATTTCACTAATCAATCATATCTTTGTTTCACGAGTGTTTGAAAAAGCAGTAAATGATGACAGTCAAAGTACTCAAGATCAGAGTATACTGTAGCAAAGGGAATTACCCTGGAATCATAAACACCATGAGCTGGTGCGAATTGAATAATACTGTCGATATGGGGGGGGGGGGGGTTAATACGTTAAATTCAAACTCATCACGTTTGTCACGTAATTTAAACTTCAATGGACTATTATTGTTATACATCATTTGGTCTAATATGAACCTTTTGTGCCATTTTCTTTAGTTTTCTTTCATTGCAAATTAGCAGGCTATATTTGTAAACTATGTTCTCTAACGTTATTATTATCATTCACGCTTTATAGGTCATCAATATATCGAAATGTCAACTTTAAAAAATAGATATGGCATAAGTTTTCTTTTGACATCTTTAACAGAAACTTATACTCTTATTAAAATAAATATAAGTTGGCCAAAAGAGGTGCACAGTTAGTACCCACTGGAATACCAACTGTCTGTTTGAAGATTGCATATCCAAAATTGACATAAATGTTATTAATAAAAAGAAGTTCAGGAACTCAACGAACTGATCGTATTGAAATGCAGACTGGCGATCCTTCATATCATTTCCAAATTATCCACTTTTATAAGATATGATAATTCTTGAATATTCTTTTTCTAATACGTTTTATACATGAGGGACTTGAATTATTGTTTTTTAATCAGATTGAAGACCTGTTGTGTAATCGAGTGGAAAAGACCCAAGAAGAAATCAGTTTAAAAGGTAAATAATTATCACTACCATTCAACCGCTCAAACTGGATCTTCAAATAAAATAAAATCGAAAACCTGTTAGTGCCGGATTATGCGTTTATCTGACCACAATAATTCAACCAAACTCCCGTTCTTTCTTGAAGCCTATCAACAATGAAACTGACAGTGCTTTAGTAGAGCAAAGCTTGAACCTGCTATGAATCAGAACGTAAAACATTTATATGCAATTTGGGAGTCAGTAAACGTTGGGTTAATGGACATGTACGTCAAAAACTTTTCGGCCAAATGAAGATAAAAAATGTTGATGTTTGTTCAAACTTATATCCACTGATACCTTTACTTTATCATGTGTAAGAGAACTTGAGTTGGTCAACAGACCTAATTCGCCAATTAGTACCTGATGATAAAACTGTCTACATATGACCAGTTTGAAAAATAAGGTGAATTATGATATGGCCATGGGTATTTGTTTTCTTTATAGTCATCTAGATTAAATACTTTTACAATATTCGTGTTTTTTGATATTTTGGAGGCAATAGATTTCGAATATCCGTGTGAAACTGTTACAACATCACTATCAAAATAAGCTGGTATACATGACTGCACCTTCAATGTAATGTACTGGACAAATTTATCGATTTAACATACCTATTATAATATATTAGTTTAATGAAAGCATCCTTTGGTGTCTTCCGATCAATAACTGTAGATTTAAAAAGACTGTGAAGGACATGTTAATGAATATATGATATAATATTTTGTTAAATTCTTTTATTAGGAATAATTTGTTCGTATCTTGTTTTAACTGGTTCAAAACGGATAGCTGCGTGGAATGAAGTGCAGATGTAATTATATGGACATCATTTGGACTATCAATTTTGCTAGTTTTAAACAAATGTGGTGTATTATAAGAGTGGTGAGACTTGTGGTTACAGCCAGTCGCCCTGGCCCGAAGTACAAAGAACACCCCGTTTGAGTCGACGAGTTTTATTTTTTTGTTATTCCACTGAAGCAAGACATATCCCAGTTATACTGTAAGAATCCCATTACGAGTGCACCCCGTTACGCCTCTCCACTATGGGATCTCCATTGGGAACTTTTATGACATTACACCGGTACACTTATGCATGCCCGCACCTTGCAGGATATGCATGCTCGCTCCCGACGGACTACAACCCGCTCCAGCCGGCGGACTGAATCCCGCTTCAGCCGATTACAGCTGCAATGTTTCAATATGGAAAGGCAACGTAAATACAAATACTTAGTTTTACTCTCTCCATAGACTATCATAAGAAAAGAACACAGCTTTAATATTCCTAGTTAATTTAACCAACAAAAATTCGTCACCAAAAGCAACTATGAAGACCGCGTAGATAAATTTACCATAAAATACGTATGAATCTTCGGATATTTTACTATATTGAATCTCAAACATATTTGATAAGAAATATATATCACAGGTAACAGATAACAGGAAGAAATGCCTGAAACACGCGTACGTAAATATGCATACATCGAAATATCAGCAAAGAACAACCTTAAACTTTTCCGAACTTCGAAATATATATGGCTGATAAATAATTTGCTATTATGCACATATATATATATATATATATATATATATATATATATATATATATATATATATATATATATATATATATATTACTTTCAGAAAACACTCGGGCCTCTAACCATGTGTCCCAGACAACAGGTGACCACAAAGATAACTCAAAACTTTAGTCCATAATGTGCGATATGCTGAAAGCCAATTAACACATATTGTAAGCATACAGGAATGGTTTCAATAATCCAGAGAAATACCATAAAATCGACCAGAGAAAAAACTTCAATAAACAGGCAAATTTGAACACTCTTAAAACTCACTACTCGTGCAAATTCCAACAAATAAACTCCAAAATTAACGCATAACTGCCAAACAGCCCATATAGGGCACGCCCTTAAGACCCTACGCCCGGTTGATCAGCAACCCACCAGATCAGTCACAAAGTGGCAAAAGCAACTTTTCCAGAAGTAAAGCTCCTTTAATACAATTAACAAAAGGCGACAGGAAGGGTAATCAAGCACAGGCGTGTGACCAAAGGTCTATGTCACAGAAAATGAAGCCTGTTACACTACCAATGCAATGTGCAGTATATTTCCAATGCGCCAATATTATTGTACCATATTTATTTGTCACCACCAATCGCAATGTTTACATGTGAGCTCCATTATATCACCATAATAGTCATAACCAGATGTAGGTGTACACCCGCTAGCAATGAAAAGAGACAGGAAAGCAAAAAACATCGACTCCAATTCGCAGATGACACAACCTTCTTTGTAGCTGATGAGATGTCAGCAAATAATATACTTAAGCTCCTACAAGATTTTACATATTGTTCTGGTTTAAAGGTAAATTTAGACAAAACTGAAGCAAGATGGATAGGATCCCATATCAATGCTGTGTATGGTAACCTGCAAGTAAAATGGACACAAGGTCCATTCAAAGCTTTGGGAATATGGTTTGACGAGGACGCAGAAGTGATGCAACAGCTGAACATAGAAAATGAAATGGGTGAAATAAGTAAATTATTAAGAATATGGTCATGGAGATATCTATCATTAATTGGTAAAAATGTGGTTGTAAAATCATTGGCTATATCCAAAATTCTATATCAATGTTCATGTATCGCTGTACCAGAAGATATAAAGAAGAAAATACAAGAGATAATAAATGAATTCATCTGGGACAAAAAGACACCTAAGGTAAAAAATGAGGTGATGTATTTAAGTATCAACAGAGGGGGATTGAAGATCCAAAATGTTAAATCACAAACTAGTTCATTGATATTGGCATGGATCAAACGATTACTCGCTCAATCAAACTCTAAATGGAAAACATTAGTACACAGCTTCTTTATGAAAATTAAGCTTGAAGACCTGTTAAGGACGAGAGCGAAGGGATATGAGGATTCGAGTGTACCTCATTTTTTTCACGAATTATTACAGGAATGGAATCAATTCCAAAAGCTAACATCGCCAAATCTGCCGAAAGAAATATTGAAAGAATGTCTTTGGAACAATGATTTTATTAAAGTAGATAAGAAACCTGTATTTTATCAAGATTGGTACCTAAAAGGAATCTTATATGTTGCAGATTTATTCGATGAACAAGGTGAACCATTATCCTTGGATAGATTCCAAGAGAAATTTAGCTTGAATACTAATTTTTTGCAGTATTATGGTCTTCTAGCTGCACTGCCAAGTACCTGGAAACAGAGTGTAAAAATCAATTTCATTAATATTGTGCCAACCAACCAATACAAAATAAGCATTGAGGGCAAGATGATGCCAATTAAATTTGTTAGAAGCAAAGACTTTTATTGGGAGCTTCAAAACAGAAGTAATGCAGTCCCGACAGCAATTCAGAAATGGAACAATAAATATGCTATATCAGAAATAGAGTGGGAAGAAATATTTAAACTCCCATTTAAGTGCTGTATGGAAACAAAATTACAAACCTTTCAATTCAGAATTGTTCACAGAATAATAACAACAAATAAGAGACTTTGTCTCATGGGTATAAAAGAATCTGACAAGTGTCACAGATGTGTGGACAACATCGACACTATAGAACATAGGTTCTATGAATGTAATAGTTCACAACGATTCTGGCCTTCTTTTCAAGATTGGTGGTCTAGTATTTATAACAATGATGTGCACTTGAGTGAAAAAGATGTGATATTTGGATATACAGATAGACCCTTTCCATATATTTTAAACTTCTGTATTTTAGTAGCAAAAAATTTTATACATGTTCAGTTACATAGAGAACAATATAATTTAAATTTTACAGCCTTCTTAAAAGTATTAAGAAGAAAAACACAAGTCATTAGAGTTATAATGTCAAACAATGACAAAATGCATGTCTACGACAGAAACTGGTCTAGCATTGCAAACAGCCTGGAAAATGTAGAAGTTTATACTTGAGTATTGGGATGCAAGACAAAGTAATAGACAACCTTATATTGTATAATTGATGAATAAAGAATATTAAAAAAAAAAATAATAAACATCGACTCAAAAAAAAAAAAAAGGTAATTTACCTAAACAACAAAATTAATTAAACTTCTAATTGAGCTATTCTAAATTTGACACTCCTCTTTTTTCAAAAAAAAATAAAATAAATAAAATAAATAAATAGATAAAAAAAAAAAAAAACATAAATAAATATATAAATGAAAATAGTTGTACACCATATCAGAACAACTGCTTATCCAATTAACCATTTATCAAAAATCCATAACTTTATATCAATTACTCAAAATACCCAAAAATCCAAGATACTATCAAATTATAAAAATCATCATGTAACATCAATAGTCACACCTTATTCATAATCCTTGATCACCAATCATAACATCTCCCATTACCAATATGTAAATGTCAAACATACATCAATAATACTCATTTATCACCAATAATCATCATTTGTTACCATCAATCATCACTTGTCATGAATAAACTTCAAAACTTATTTCCTTCAATAAACATGTGTTTATACCATTCTTTGTACATCACCTGTTTAACAACGTACCAACAAATCCAACTGGCTACCACCATGCCATCCTCATGTTGGACAACAATGTATTCCAAAATATTTGTAATATGTGTGTGATTGTGTGGCCACAAAATCCATATATCTATATAACAACTTCACCCCATTATTAATAGCAATACACCGATAACATTAGGCAATATACCAAATCACCAAATACCACAAATTTTATATTACAAAACCGTCTTGTAATCTTAACACAAGACAGCAAGATCTCAACATATACCTTGTATGAAAAACACTTAAATCACTAGTATAATACAACCACCTTGTCTCATATTTTGCAGTAAGACCAGTATACCAGCTTGCCACAATAATATCATTATTATTGTCATATAAGTCACAAAATAGGTCAATTCAAAATTTACCATATAGTAACCATACAACATTTAAATTTCTCATAGTATTATAGTTCTCATGTGTCTCGCTATATTTACATATCTGCCTCGAGTCTAACTAGATTGTGTGCTGAACGACGTAGTTCATTTACTGATGTTTTGAGCTTCACTGACCATACTTTGCCATTACGGCCGGGAAATACCTGTTCTACAAGGGCGAGTGGTCAAAGCTCACGAGGCATGACTTTTTCTGCCAGCAAAACTAATTCCCCGACTTTGATATTTATTTGAGGAACTCGCCACTTGGAACTAGGTGTGAGTGAAGGCAAATACAATTTCAACCATTTTGACCAGAACATATCAGCCAGATGTTATGAGAATTTGAATCGACTACGATACATATCTGATGCCGAAGCGCCACCTGGCGGCAGGTCAGGGTACCCTTTCAAGGTAAGCAAACTGTTTGGACTAATCACTGCAAAATCATTAGGATCATCACTGACCTTTGTCAAAGGACGGCTGTTCACAATGGCCCCAATTTCACAAAATGTGGTTTGCAAAACTCCGTCGGTAGGCCTAGATGCATGCTAAAGAACTGCTCTAAATACCCGCTTTGACCCAAATCAGCCTTTCCTAGTTACCTCCCCAATGCGGACAACTGGGAATTGTAAAGACGAATTGAATTGACTCAGACACTACAAATTGTCTCAAAGTATTTCTTGAATAGAACATGATGGCTTTAAGTAACTCATGCTCACCCTTTACAAAGTTGACGCAATGATCACAATAAATGGTATCAATCCTTCCTCTACCTGCAATGAGCCTACGCAATGCATTAAAAAAAGAATCAGCATCTAGGGAATGTAGCATTTCAATATGAACCGCCCTGGAACTCATGCAGGTAAAAATACAACCACATCTTTTCTTCTGACCTGTATAGAATGTTGTATATTAAGGCCCAAAACAATCTAAACCTACATGCAGAAATGACGGCATGTTAGGATTTATACGGCCAGGATGTAAGTCTGCCATGATATGTGATGTAGGCTAGGCATAAAGTTTTTTGCAAACAACACATCTATTCAGCACACTTCTAACACAGCGACGTGCCTTTGTGATCCAAAATACTGCGCGAACTAAGTTCAAGGTCCATTCCAGGCCTAAATGCGGTTCATAATGAAAATCGTACACAATGCGTTCAGCTATCACGCTGGAATAAGGAATAAGAATAGGACGCTCCCCTGTACGACCTCCAACCCCTATGATACTATGTTTGTCTAAAAACGGATTTAGAGACACAATGCTACTTGAATTGGATATTATTTGACCAAAGGATAGACTATTAATTTCTTTTGCATAAAACTTATGCTGGACATGTCTGATCATTATATCCTGAGCACTCTCAATCTCATGCACTGTGATTGGACCATGTTGGTATTCAGGCTTTGCTTTAAAGTAAACAAACCGGCGCAACCAAGCACCTGGTTTCAGAATCTTACTCCATGAACTGTGATAGTTACAAACCCAGTCAAGCCAGGACGCAGGTTCATCTGCATCACATGCAAGAGCAGTGCATTGAACTGTGTCGCCATATAAATCTGCCTTACTGACCTCAGTTTGTGAGTTTAACACCTTGACCTCGGGATCGTCTTTAAACACTGAGTGTAATTCGCGATTTTTACCCCAGAATCTAGCAAAGGAACAAAGGAATATTGGACCACAGTGCCAAAAATCGATAGCGCATTGACGATCAATAGCCCTAGGACCTAGGACGAGTCAACGAATCTGCTGGATTTGAAGCCGAGTCAACATGATGCCAATCAGGAGGATCAGTGTTCGATCTAATGTAGCTAACTCTATTCTCTACAAAAGTATAAAAGCACCGGGTAACATTATGAATGTAACCTAACACTATCTGAGAGTCAGTCCAAAAGAAAGCAGGTGCAATATGCATACCAAACTCGTGTTTAATGACAAGGTTCAAATTGACAGTGCATTTTGCAGCTTGAAATTCGAAACCTGGTATAGACAGGCTATTCTTGATAGGCGCGATATGAGCTTTACTCATCATTAGATGAGACGATATCTGCCCCTTTAGGTTTACACATCTGATATGTGCTGCTGCTCCAAATGCAACCTTACTAGCAACACAAAATATATTAAATTCGTCATATCCTGTATCAAAATCTGTGAGCTTGACGCATCTACAAAAAGTGACATTCTGCATATCCGTAACAAAGCAAGCATGATCATCCCATCCCAACTGGCTATGTGTTTGTTGTAGAATAAGTTTACCAGTCACTACCCAAGGTGAGATCATACCAAGAGGATCAAACACTGAAGCTGAGAACCTGAGCATGACGTGATGAGTGAGCTTTGAAAATTCACGATCTTTAAAATGGAAGCAAAACATGTCATCTTTCACCATCCACTTTATACCCAAAGCTCTACATTGTGAACCATCCGGAAATTCGTGTATTTCTTTAGCTCGATCGGAATTTGTTCCATAGTCTGCTCATGATTGATAGCAAATTTGAGTATTTCAAATCCTCCTAATTGTGAAACTTTAGGAAGACCAAATACCACCCTGTGAACTTCATAAAAGCTACAAACAGCTTGAGACAAGTCGTCTACATACATGGCATCAAGTATAGACTCTTTGAGCAAAGGGTCAATGGCTGGATTATCAGTGACAACGCATTTCAAAGCGTAACTAGAAGACTACGAGCACCAAATACCGCCAAACACTTTTACGCGCATGCGCATGTGAACTTATTTTCCATCGTGGTACCAAAGAAATCGCAAGGCGTCATGATCATACTCAGGTATCAAAATTTGGTTGTACATCTCTTTCACATCATCCAGAATACCATACTCATGCAACCTGAATCTCAACAATACAAACTGGAGTCTATTTACTAAGTCAGGACCCTGTAAACAGCGCTCATTTAGCGAGCGCCCAGCGTACTTAGCCGAGCAATCAAACACCACTCGCAATTTACCTGGCTTGTTTGGATTAACAACACCATGATAAGGCAGGTAAAAGATTCTGTCAGTGTCATGCAGAGCATGATTGGGAATAATTTCCGCATATCTTGAATCAGTAAGTTTCCGAATTTCCTGGTCATACCTAGATAACAAATCAACCTTCGACAGGCGCTTCACTAAGTTATCCAAGCGGCTCATCGCTACTGAAAAGTTATTAGGGAGCGATTCACCAGGGTCTTTCCAAAGGATCGGCAACTTATAATGGCCTTGGACAAGCTTACAGGTATTATCCCAAATTGAAGCACGCGCCTATCATCAACTGACAATGCAGTGTCAGAAAAAGACCCATTTTCAATTTCCCACAATGTGTTTATGTCGTTAACCGGGTAACTCTGAGGGTCACGCCCTGACACGAGCACATGGTCTTCTGCAGTGACACATGAAACCACATTGTTACATAACGAACTATCTTTACTCGCTATATCAAGCAGTACAGGACCATCTTCCACTGAAACATGACTTGTCTCACTGTCAACGCTAGCATGTTTACTTACAACAGGAAAACCCGAATGACGGAATTCGCTCTGGTCAAATTCGTCAATCACACATGCTGACACGAAATTGCACACTACTACGTGGCTGACATTAGTGCGTGGCACACAGCCCTGAACGACCCAACCAAGTCGGCACCGTATCCCGATGGGCGAGTTATTAACGTCACCTTTGCGTATCTCTGACGGAATTAGACATTATGTGTGGTCATGCGCCACCAAAACATCTACACCCTAGCTGTATAGGTCTGACGGAATACCCAAACCTTGCAAATGAGGAAAGCTATCAATGTCAATTGAAGTTGACGGAATGGGGATACTATGCACAACCTTCACCCTGCTCATATTAACACTCTCCTGCCCAGATGCGGACTTCAAAGTGAACTTCACCTGCTTTGATACTGACGGCGTTATACCATGGATTCTTTTTAAGTGGTAATGCACATCCCTACTCTTTAACTGAAGGCGATCTGCCAAGTCTTTAGTTATGAAAGTCGATGAACTAAAGTTGTCAAGACCTACGTTAATATACAGAGAATCATTTATTTTCACTCTGACAACAGGCATCAAGCAATCGACGGCGTCAATAGCACATGAAGCGGCTGAGTTATCGACGTGCGGAAAGCTTGTATGTTTGAGGCCACATACAAATCATCCGTTTTTATTTTGACATTCTGAAGTACTATGGTTACCGCGTAAGTAGTTATGACATAAGTCACGATCATGTACTAATTCCCGACGGTCACGAACAGACATTCTACGAAATGTATTGCGCTTCGCAATGGAATGTGAACCTTTACACAGCACACATGGAGGAAATTGACGCTGTTTTTCACCACTGGTTCTAAGCCTATTAACAGTGCCCGTAGCGGCAGCGCTAGCCGACATCTCACTATCTAAACTGCTCTGAGCTGGAAAAAAATCGCACGTGAAACCATCTTCCACATTGCTGTCATTGAACAACTCCCCAGGCGAATCGACCTGAACATCATACGAGGCAACTTGCTTAACCCTATGCAGCCTGGCCAAGCGTGCACTCTATCCTATAATGGGATCAGATAACTCATCGCTAACCAAATCTATGCACGTCACCAAATCTTTAAATTTAAGATATGTGCCATTATCTCTTTAGCTGTTCATTTCAGCCTTGTTCCAACGATTTTTAATATGGTTTAACAAGCGTGAAATAATATCAAACAAAACAACTTGACTATCAATTTCAGCCAAACTATTCACACTATTCAAAATTTGATAGGCCCCTCTTAACTCATTAGCCAATTGACGAAGATCTTTGCATGATTTGGCTGGCTTGGGAGAGCGCAAAGACTGGATCATATCTTGCGTACTCCTATGGGAAGAGCCATACAATTTGTCGAGAGTGGAAACAGCAGACTTGTAACCATCGCTACCACCGATAAACAAGGAACCTCTCACTGATTCACGTGCCTCCCCACCGATGAATTGGAAGAGACGTGATAGCCGTATATCTGGGTCTGTACTACATGTCTCTACGCTCGCTTTGAACGACTGAAATGGAAGTGGGATATTTCAAAGCCTCCCCAGTGAAAACTTCTAATTCCAATTTTGGTAGGCACAACAACCCCACTACTGTGCTATCGGACGATGAAACTTTAGTTTCAGCACGCTTAGCTTCTTTTGCTCTTGACAAAATTTTGAAGTAGTTAGTCTCGACATGGTCAAAATATGAGTCATGAGAAACCTCACTTTCAGGATCCAAATTTACCACGTCTTCATGCGTTTTGGAAAACTCAGAAAATGCAGTTTTGAATTGCGAGATCAGCTGTGACACTTCAGTCAGTTTATCACCTTCAAAAATCAAATTGGTGATTTTATTTCCTAATTTTGTAACTTTGGTTTTACTGACTTACGGGCAGCCTTTGCATCAGCGAGACTCATGATGGCAAGCAAAATAGAAATATATAATCTGAATCCAAACATATGTATCTCTGAAAAAATACCTGTAAGAAACTTACGACTAGAGTACCAAAAATAAAACTCAACTTACAGGCTGTATAGAGACCTATGTATGAATCATCTGTATAGTCCAGTGTATTCACCGATCCATGCTTGAGTACTCTTGTGAGGCTAACTTGAGAAGTTGACTGGGCTTTAACCCTTAGGAATATGTTACACGGAGCCCCAGTGAACGTCTATGGCAAGCCAACAGGGCCATAACGCATAGGTCTTACGCGTAGCCGAGCCTCCACTACACGTAGGTTAGGCCTTCGTGTATATGATACATGTAACTTGTAAGCTAGCTGTGCAGACCCTAACCACAGTTTTCTTTTAGTACCGCACACATGATTACTTTATGTAAAGGATAATGAAGCCGAAGGTATTCTGAAATAATTAATATCGTGCCTACTATTAGGATACATTAAAGTAGACCAAGACAAGCCAAGCAAAATGAGATGCAGCGGCTCCAATAATCAAAGCCATGCTAGCGGTGCACACGTGTTTTTTAGCCTTTCGTCGGATGCGTGTTTTGTCCTTTTCTAGCAGACATAACACAATTTATTTTAAAAACAGAAAATCCATTTTTCTGTTTTTTGGCTTAACTTACGGAAATTGGGAACCTGTTGCTGCGAATTCAGGACCCTGATACCTGTTAATTCTACAAATCTACATTCTGTATGAGTGGAACCACTCATTCTGTAAAAAACCTTGGAAGTAAGGTCCCAACTGAATGGAACCACTCACTTTGGACCTGCTGCACAATGCCATCGATGAGTGGGACCACTCATTCGGTACAAAATATCCAAAATGAGGCCCAAATGAGGGGAACCACTCACTGAGACTAGCTACATCAAGGCTTTGGTGAGTGGAAACACTCGGCTACCTGGCATAAGAAATTCGAAGCGGGGCCCACACGAGGGAAAACACTCATCTGGGCCTTGTGTGGCTGCATGAAAGCTTACGGTGACCGGTGAGTGGAGACACTCAGTTGATCCCGAATCATGTCAAAAGGAGGGAAAACACTCACTTGAAAGACCAGAGCTGTTTGTTTTAATCCTATTTGAGTGAAACCACTCATACTTTTCAAGATGCCGTGAATAATGGAGGAAATCAATAAAGTGATATTCTAAAAGATTTTTTTTTTTTTATGTTGAACGTTTGACTGATACCTCTCATACAAAAACAGAGTTCGTATTTTGAGCCCTGGATTTTGAGTTTTAGAAGCGTTCGTCGTAAGCATATCATCAGTTGGTGGGTCTGGACAATGGGGTCTCGGTAATGCAAAACTTTAAAGCACCCATTCCGGTATATTGCATTTTCATAAAATCATGGTGCTGGAAAGGGATGGAGCGACAGCTTGGGACAGTTCTCGAGTTACATCAAAATCACCGCCACTGATTCAGATTGGATTTTCATGCCTCGCTAGCCCTGTGATGTTCAATACACACATTCAATGCTGATAGTGAGACGCATGCATCGTCCTGTGATCTACTTTAGCCCGTAGTCTATGCAGGCATAGTCATCTTCTGCGTCGTGGTAGGGTCCACTAGAACCCATGAAAAAATGCCTGGACGTTTATGCCAAAGTTGTATACTTTCATGAGTGAATGTTTACTTTCTTACATGGCCCAACACATGGATAACTACAGTACACGCCAAATCTTTCTTCCGTGTGGTACGTCCAAGTTTGTTTGGGAATCCTCGACACAGGGTAAACTATACAGGGGCAGATGCAGGATTTCCGGTAAGGGGGATCACTGACTTAAACAAAGCACAAAACGAGAGTGTGAAAGTGACAAAGGCCACAGCGGGGTGAAGGGGGGGGGGGTGATTAAAAAAAATAGATGCTCTGAGATACATTTTCCTGGCATTTGAGACTGTATTTTAATAGGAGAATTTGATTTCTCTGAGACACAAAATTCGCTACATTTGGCCTCCCTGCTACTGGGAGGGGTGGATAAGCATACACATTTCACTTCATGGCATTTGTTATACGTAATGATAATAGTTCTTACCTTTTGTCCATCCATAGTTTCTTGGGACCTTATCTGTTCAAGTTTTGGCTTCTTTATAAGAAAACGATCCATATTTATTGCAAATACCAATTATATTAAGCCCAACATTAAAGCAAGCAAACATGTCACTGTGTGGATTAGATCATTACGTGTCAAAGTTAGGTCATGACTCCATTCACATGCATCATTCACAAGAGCAAGCACCGGTGGCCGCAGGGAGTATCTGGGCCGAATGACACTAACTAACACTGGCATTTAAAATTTGACCAAGCCCAGGACACTGGCCTGGAAGTCAAGTGCTGCACCCATCTCCACATCTGGAAGGAGTTTCACATGCAACTGCCTCTCTGGGTTACCTCTGCAGCACTTTCAAAGTGGTTGTATTGAAACATGCTGTATGCTGGGTTGTACGATTTCCTGATCTCAGTTTGCAACTAAAACTGAATATGGAAGTCTATGTACTTCTTTCTGGTATTGTTAATGAGTCCCACGTCGTTTATCGTCTCTGTCTCCCTTTTCTCTCTTTTTTTTTTTTTTTTTTTTTTTGACCCCCCTTTGGGGCGGGTGGGGGGGGTGAAGGACTCGTCTGACTCCCCTCTAAATTTGCCCCTGCTATAGACTTTTGATCGCCAAAAATTCTTTCATAATTGCCATTGTCTCCTGGTGTTTAAAATATGCTTTTCAGCAAAATTGCCCTGAATTGGGTCAAGCTCATCATGTTCTTTCCATTCAAAAACTGTTGGAAAGCCCTTGTCAGAAGACGAGAACACATGAATCTCTTTCTTTACTACGCAAAGTCTGTGGTGTACGAAAGTGTCATTAAAAACGTAGCAAAGTGCATGTATTTAACCTCTGTCAAATGCGACTGCACAGGACCAGCATTCCCATATTTTCCATTCAAGACTACAGTCCATTTGGGCTCCAATGGGCCCCCGTACTCAGGTTCGTGTCCAGCTTATTATGTGTGATACGTAAAGTCATAATCTCTGCACCCTTCATGAGGTTTCTTTCATCCATACCCCGCAATAAAAAAAATTCAAATGATCTGGGGTTTTTGTTTGTTTTTGTTTGTTTGTTTGTTTGTTTGTTTGGTTTTTGTTTTTTTGTTTTTTGTTGTTTTTTTTCCATAAAAACTACTTAACAGGTTCCACAGTGGGATGCAGGAAAACACCCAAGACATATCTGATATTTAAAGTGTGTGTGTCAACACACCCTTTTTTTATTCTTTCTTTCTTTCTTTCTTTCTTTCTTTCTTTCTTTCTTTCTTTCTTTCTTTCTTTCTTTCTTTCTTTCTTTCTTTCTTTCTTTCTTTCTTTCTTTCTTTCTTTCTTTCTTTCTTTCTTTCTTTCTTTCTTTCTTTCTTTCTTTCTTTCTTTCTTTCTTTCTTTCTTTCTTTCTTTCTTTCTTTCTTTCTTTCTTTCTTTCTTTCTTTCTTTCTTTCTTTCTTTCTTTCTTTCTTTCTTTCTTTCTTTCTTTATTTCTTTCTTTCTTTCTTTCTTTCTTTCTTTCTTCCTTTCTTTCCTTTCTTCCTTCTTTCTTTCTTTATTTCTTTCTTTTGCTCTCACTCTCTCTCTCTCTCTCTCTCTCTCTCTCTCTCTCTCTCTCTCTCTTTCTCTCCCTCCCTCTTTCGTTCTTTTGTACCAGTGAATTTGTTCATCACTTTTCTCTGACACTATTTCTATTTTACATAGAAACTCCAAACTTGGCAAGATTGTACTTTCATACAAGGAGTTTGACCTTTTATTCACATGAATGAAGATGTTTAAAATTATGCAAATAAGGGGCATTTTAAATTTTAAATCGTGAATATCATCAAAAGTATGATAGATAGCGATGTCATTCCAACTCCTTTACCATTGCGCATATCTTGAATGTAAAAAAATTGTAGCTATTTAAATTATGCTAATTAGCAGCATTTTAAATTTTCAAACTTAAATATCTTCAAAACTTTTATAGATAGAGATGTCATTTCAACTTTTATTAGGGGGTTGCTGAGCATTGCGCATGTAATTAATTGAAAACAAAAGTTGTAGCAATTTAAATTATGCTAAGTAGCACCATTAGAAATTTTCAATCGGGAATAACTTCAAAGCTATAATAGATACAGATGCCATTCCAACTTCTCCTGTCTTATGGAATAGTTGTACAACGCCATACCAATATGCTTTGAAGACACGCACACTGATTTGCTATGCAGCAAATCATCTTTTCTAGTTTTGGACATTTTTATCCAGTCCACAGATATACATGAGAAATACTGACTATATGGCTGTAGCCAAATTTTCAAACATTTACCCAGGATAAACAATTGAGAACAAACCAGCAAAACGTTTTGGCTATCAGGTATGGCGCTCATCAGGAAGTGTTATAAGCTGGGTCAAAATGTGAAGCATGACAATTTATAAAATGTTTGCCACCATGTGATCAAATCAGCTGGCCACGCAACCTCCACTGTTGGGGTGGGGGTTAATGACCAAAGGACCCCCCCCCCCGTGAGATAATAATTCCTGATGCAGATTTCTTGAATTCATTCCCCACCTCCAGCCCATACAATAAATCACACAAGTGTGTATTCGCATTGTGATATGTGTCAGATAGAAGAAATAAGTAGTTATCAGGTCAATTTTAAGTTATTTCCAATTCAACTCTATCTGGCATTGGTATTCAATAGTCCCTCTATAGCTATCACCGGACAGAAAGGATTACCTACCACTTCAACAAAAAAGGGACATGTGGTCCATCGTGACAGGTCAATTAGCATGGAAAGCAAAAGACTTCGAAATTTCTAAGACAGGCCTCTCATGAGAGGGTGGTTCCACACATCAGACAGATGTCTTGTGACAGAGGTTAGTGTAAACTGGACACGGGCAGCACATTTTCAAACCATAAAGGAATTCTTACATGCAATGAATTAACAGGAGCGCTGTCTCGATGCCGACATGTGCATACGACCTCCCAGGTCACTCCATCCTCACATTGAGTATGGAGATCAGACACCCTGCACACCCTGCTGGGACCACTGCATATTTCTTTATCACTAAACAGTATAACACTGCTTACATGGACAGCTGGAATATGTTATGACTGACTAAGATGCAACCGGACCCAGTGTAGGAATGCACCAAAACCACTGGCTATATTTATATCACAGTGACACAGAAGAGGACGTTTCTCTGTGATCCTGCTCAAAGGACTTAAAAACCACAGCTACCCACCAAATCTGAAACAAAAACACATAACTTCAACAGAAGTACATGTTTTTGCATGTGCGAAAGAATAAGTTAAAAACAAACATATGTAGTACCTAATATACAGTTTATATCCCAGGGTATTCATTTAGTATCTCAATTGTAGAATGATACCACTATGTTAGGAACAAGATGCAGGAGCCAACTTGAAAAGAAGATTTGCTTCAAAGCAAACCTGTCTGTGTGCCTTCAAAAGCTGTAAATAATAATTCCTACAACTTTTGTCCTGTGGTACTTCAAATTCCATTAAGCTGATGGCTGGATGAAAATTTCAAGGTACAAATGACCTTGACATTTAAAGGTCATATGTAAATTACAAAAATATACAGTGTTACAATGGCTACAATTAAAGCCCAACATGAACCAAATCATAGAGAAGTTGACCAAGTTTAGCACGGCAAGATGAAACTTTCAAAGGTCCAAATGACATTGACCTTTGACCTTTACAAGTTACCTGCTATCACAAAAACATGCAGTTTTGTAATGTCTACCAGTTGAGCGCAACATGATTAAAATTGGATGAAAATTGACCAAGTCATGGCTGGAAGAAATTTTCAAAGGTCCAGATAACCTTGACCTTTGATCCTTGGAGGTCACAACAACTAAAATTTGCAGTGTTACAATAGCTACAATTTGAGTCCAACATGATTTAATTTGGATAAAAATTGAGTTATGGCTACATGAGAATTTCAATGGTCCAAATAGTTTTTGATGTTTGAACTATATAGGTCATTTGTAAGTCACAAAAATGTGTAGTGTTACATTAGCTACAATTTGAGCCCGACATAATCAAAATCGGATATACATGGACTGAGTTATGGCTACATGAAAATATGAAAGGTCCAAATGACATTGACCTTTGACCTTTGGAGTTTATTTGTAAATTACAAAAATATGCAGTGTTGCAATACCTACAATTGGGGTCCAACATGGTTAAAATTGGTTGAAAATTGACAGAGTTATGGCTAGATGAAAATTTTAAAGGTCCAAATGACCTTGATATTTTACCTTTACAGGTTGCATGTAAATTACAAAAATGTGCAGTGGTACAAACATATTTATTGAGTTGGGATTAGTATTCTGTACCTATAATAATTTTGGAAATATTCAAGATTTAAATCTTCAAATGACCCTAATTTACGTAATTGTCAAAACCATTGAACTTTTTTTTACAAAAACTCAATACATCATGTATGGAAGTATGATCATGCTAAGTTTGGAGTTTCTACGTATGGTGATGATGGTTTTCAAATGAAATGTCTGACAAATTTGCCTGGAAAGAAAGAAAGAAATAAAGAAAGAAAGAAAGAAAGAAAGAAAGAAAGAAAGAAAGAAAGAAAGAAAGAAAGAAAGAAAGAAAGAAAGAAAGAAAGAAAGAAAGAAAAAGAAAGAAAAACAATATGTCTGTGTTGGCACACAGATATACATAGAACAGATAACAGACCTTGGATGCATAATACAGTGGACTTGGTTCATACACTGTCTAGAAACACTTGGAAGTTCCATAAAAATGGACTTTGAAGGTCTAAAATTCACGGCTGGTCTTTTGAATCTTTGGAAAATCCCAAATTATCCTATTGCATTAGTTTTAAAATGGACTCCATTTTATTATTTTTCCTCGTTATGCCCCTTTCCTAATGGAGGAGGGGCATACAGGAATCGCTTATTTCATCCATCCGCGTGTCCATGCATCCCTGTCCATCCATCCTTCCACAATTGTGTCCGGTGTATAATTCGCTTATACCTCAACTTAAATTGATGAAACTTTAAACATAGGTGAATCCTGACATAAGGGTGCATCATGTACCAACATTATGTCGCTAGGTCAAGTATCTGGGTCACAGTGACAGATTCTTGTGAAATCGTGTCCAGATTATATATAACTCCTCAACTTAATGTGACTTAGATTAATGAAACTTTACACAGATGTATCTACACGTAAAGGTGTGTCATGTACCGAAAGTAGGTCACCAGATAAAGTATCTGGAACACGGTGACAAAATCATTTAAAACTACATAACACTTCATGGCGGAGCTGTAATTCTGCTCTTATAGTTAAAGTGCTAAACCTTTACACACAGGTGCAACTACGCAAAAGGGTGTGTCATGAACCAAAAGTAGGTCACTAGATCAAGTATCTGGATCACGGTGTGATATCCTTGTAAAATCGTGCCAAAGCTTTTATTCTTTTATTATTTAACTAAGTTTCATGAAACTTCACAAACACACACACTCACATGTATCTTGACAAAAAAGTGTGATGAAGCACAATTAGGTCACTAGGTCAAGTGTCTGGGTATCATCTATGTGTGTCAGGGCTACAATTCGCTTGTCCTTCAACTTATAATAATGAAACTTTACACACACTGCATCTGAATATAAGGGTGTGTGATGTACCAAAAGTAAGTCAATAGGTCAAGTACCTGGATCACAGTGACATATTTTTGTAAAATCGTATCAGGGCTATATATCCTTTACTATTTAATTAATTTCTTGAAACTTCACACATACATGTTTTTTGACCTGAAAGCGTGTCATGAAACAATTTTAGGTCAGTAGGTCAAGTATCTGGGTCATGGCGATACATTATGTAAAACAACATTACACTTCCAGGGTTATAATTCAGTTGTCCTTTGACTGAGAATCATGAAACTTTACACACATGTGTATCTGGACACAAGAGTGTGTCATACATAAAGGTAGGTCAGTATGTCAAGTATCTGGGTCACAGTGATAGCCTATTTTATTGACTACAGTCATTCTAAAACGAGACCTGTAATTAACAAGGTTAAGGAAGCGAGGGGGCATGGATCTGGCAATCCCTCGTTGCCTTTTAATTATATTTATATACGAAGTTCTGTTGGTTTGCACATAACCTATTCACTAAAGTTGACAATCCTGAGCAAAATAATCAGTTAAAGATTTAAATGATGGACTCATGAAATTAAGACTCGGGCTTCTGCAAAAAAACTTTAAACTTCAGACGTAGTCTTCGGTTGTAGGATTATAGATTAAAAAAGAAATAAAAGATATAGCAGCAGTTTTACCTGCCCCCGCCCCCCCCCCCCCCCCCCCGCTTATCAGCTATATTGCACAGACTGGACTATGAATCACATCCTTCATCTTTATGCATATGTGTTGTATTGCATGTTGGTATATTTTAATCATAAACTTTACATTTCATGCACAAGAATATGGAATTAAAACAAAAACGAAACAAAACAAAAAAAAAAAAACAAAAAAACAAAAAAAAAAAAAAAAAAAAAAAAAAAAAAAAAAAAAAAAAAAAACATTCTGCAGGGCCGCGAATGACGTGCAACTTGAATTCATATGATGACAGGGGTTGGCAGTATTGTAAACATTATTTGGTAGTAACAGCATAGATTCAATTGTTGTTTGCTAACTGTCCTGTCAAAAAACACTTATGAATAAAAACTAAGTATAAAAAGAGAGGATTGCGAAATGGTGCATTGGGAGGTTTTAATTGAATGGATTTAGTATTTCGTGACTGTACATGTACATATTTATAATCTCATAAAGAAATGGTACAATGGATTAGAAAGAATTTTGCCGTTTCAATTTTGACGAGCAACCAGCTTCATTTGTGTGAAACGGAAATATTAACAACTCAACTTGGAAAATCAATACCATCAGTAGGACTATTACTAGATTTTGTGTTAAATTAGAGCATCCGAGGTAAAATGTTCCTCATATTCATGATCGTGTAAGGATACATGTTACAACGCATCAAATAAACATTTAACTGGGAGTGGTTCTAATGTGGAAAACTGATCTACAGTCTGTCTTAACTCTTAAAGAGACCCATGACACTAGATATCCCTTAATGTACAACAATTTCAATATTACATTTTATGTTATTCCACATGACCATACAAACTTCCACATAGACGTGGGTGCATTTTCTTTGAACGTCACAAAATTGTCTTCCTAATGACCACTTAAAATATTGGTTATTTAACGAAACTTTATTATTCTAAAGAACTAATAATTGTGCAATGATGAACCACTAGCCTCACGGAAGTTGATGTTAGTTATTGATTCACTACCGTTAGGTTTATTTTGAAGTATGCTAGAAATTGAAGATTTTATTATTTAAATCAAAATTTCTCATATTGGAGTATTCTTAGCAGTTTTTATGAAGGAATTTTTTTTCTTGGTCCAACAAAAAGTCATAGGGGGTTTGGTCAAAGCCAATAGCAGGAGCAACTCACATTGAAGTTATTGTGAATGACAAAAAGGTTTCATTTTAGAGGTCACACTAGATCAGACAGACTGCAAATGTAAACAGGGGTGTGATTATAAAAAGTTGGTTGCAATAGGGGAGTGATCTCTTTATTGGGGATTTTAAATGAATATTCTCCTGTATAATGGGTATGTACATTTTTATACATGCTAAATAACAGTCCTTGGGGAACAAATGTATACAAGATATTTTATATTGGTTTGAATTTTGCACCCGTTTTAAATTCATACAGAGTAAGTCACCAAAACTAGAAAATATTTGGAAATTGACAAAATTATTCAAAAAGGAGCTCATTTACAGTAGAAACAATATGTTAACTTGTCAGTGTTACGTATTTATTGTTTATCATTTGGCACAATTCAAGCTAAGAGATGTCAGGGTTGAATGTAGTAGAGGCAAAATATCCCCTTGTCACACCAGTAATTTCATATTACCTGCATGGAGATCATAAAAAAGTTACCAGTTGGATGCCGTTCAAGATGACTTACACAAACCAAGCTTTTAATGATAGCCTTCTTTCTGTATACAAAGCCACATCATTTTTTTTTTAATTACAAAAATTATGATTTTTTTCTTCCTTTTTTTTCAAAATAAGCACATAGACCCACAGATAAGTCATTTGATATCTCGTTAATTTACCCTTTTCCCACGTATAAGCAGCTTTTAGCTGTTTCTTCCTTTTATACACAAGCTTTAGAATACAACGTTTATAATTTATCCAAATTACATAACTTGACAGAGCCAAACCAAGCAAACATTCTTTACAGTCTACATTATCTCTGACTTTTCAGGCTCCCTCCTATTGTCAAATTTTGGTCATGTAGCCAGTAAGCCACACACACACACACACACACACACACACACACACACACACAAAAGGGGGGGAAGGTAAATCACATAGTTACGGCAGGGAAGTGCCAGAGAGGCATTTCCCTGGTTACAGCTAGTAGTTTGTATGACTTTTTTGGGGGGGGGGGGTCTCAATGTTAATGGTAAAAGTGTTGCTTTTATTTTAATTCTACGACAATGCTCAATGCAAAAGATCAGAACTGATAATTTAACGAATGCATTTTTATTTAATGGAATACATTAAAATCTTTATACCCATTACTAAATGTACAACTGATTCAACACTTCAGTTTCTCTCTCTATCCTCCTTGGTTACAGACTGTCTGAATGGGCAATGATAGGAATACATTTTGATTCTCATTTTGTCCAAATGTTAATTGAAATCTAAGATTTGTATTTTTTCAGCGTAAGCACTACATGTATTTTAATTGACAACAGTCAACGTCGCATATAAGATGAACGAATGAAACATACATGTTTGCATATATGCAGTGACAAAATCTAAAATATGTGCAATTCGTAATGTATATGAGCGGCCGGCTAGTCAGTATCAGACAAAGGTTGCCATCACTGGCTTAAAATTTTGACAATTCATTGTTTATGGCTGAAGATTGAGGGGTTAATATCGGAATTGGTGGTATAAATGTTTTGATATTGTCAAAAATAAGGAAAATGTAGCTTAATCTACAGCACAAAATTTGACCAGGCTGACATAAACCAAAAAATCTCAGACAACACATCGCAACGTGTGTAAATACTCCTCTGAATGCGTGCTTGGTCTAAAAAGTAGCCCACCATGTTATATGAGTGTGAAGAGGCCCAACCAGTGAGTATAGAATTGTAAGTGGCAAAATGAAAGAATGAAGATCAATGGAAATTTCCATTTGATACATTGAAAATTTGATGTTGAGTTTGCACACAAATGATAAAACATACTTAATGGTACAAAGTAATTTCAATCTGATTGAGATCCCAATTTGAAATTATTGGCGTTTTTATCACTATGTGAATTCAAGAATAAACTACAGCAATACATTGGGCGTTCTGCACTGCGGCACTGGGGAATATTCTTTTTTGAGTACCAACATCATACTGGAGGCCTCTAATTTTCCCTGCTCGCCAAGTATTTCGGAATATTCTTATTTTCTGTACTCTGTATTGGGGGGAAAAGTTTACTCTACCAGCACAATGGGACCCCACCTACCTTACCCCCATATACTCAATCTTCATGCATGAACAGCATCCGAACAACAAAAACTCTTAGTGCATCAGCTAAATTAGGCTATTTGCTTTGGTAGCATTATTATTCTTGTTACAATTCATTTCAAATTGCACAGAACACACATACATGCATATACGTCAGTATTTGTGAAAATATTCCTGGACAGAGAGATAAAACTTACTTTCATGATGCAGCACATATCCTCTTCTAACTGCGTGGGATCCCCCTACCTCCCCCCCCCCTCCCGCCATCCCACCCCATCCAACCCCATCCAGTTCACATACTCACATGCAGGGTGTCAAGTTGAACCCATGCACTCTCATTGGGTACATAGGCCTACAAGTCTTGAGATTCATCGCAATATGACTTTTGCCAGGGGTTCACATCGTCATTTGTAGTGATCGAAACAGTGGACTGGAGAAACTATGATTGTTGAGGAAGATGCTCTTTCTGGCAGGGTTTTGTTCTGTGAGTACCCCCTTGCTTTCCGCTTGTTTATGCATTCTTGCTCTGAAGTTGGTGTCAGCCAGTGGTTCCCAATAGGGTGTAATGTTATCGGCATGGAACCTTGATACACTTGTGTGTGTGTGTGTGTGTGTGTGTGTGTGTGTGTGTGTGTGTGTGTGTGCACGCACGCGCACACATATGGGCATCTAATAATGACAATTTGATCAAGCCAGGTGAAAGTGACACCCGCCCTCATTGCAATCAGTCAGTAACACACCACGAGTCATACGACCAGCCCTGAATTTTCCCCTTCCTCTGTAAAATTCTATCATTGACACAAGAGCCTAGTGCTAATTGAAAATGTAGTCTTTCGTGGCAATAAAACAGCACACATGTTAGCGGTAACACAAACATACCCGGCTCCCTGACATATTACATATAGATGCGTAACATTTAGTTCCTGGGTCAGGGGCACACATAAGCTACTTTGCTGGGTGACCACAGAACACTGTCCAGTTGTATGTTGTATGCAGAAAAGTTTACATGTATAACCAGCATCTCAGATTTGTAGAAGTTGGATACTGAGAGATCCGACAGATGTTGAACAGAGCTACAGATGAATAAAGTAGATCTATGTTTACATATATTACAAACACACACACACACACACACACACACACACACACACACACACACACACACACCAAAAATGTATGGGGAGAAACCCCATGAACTCTCTGCAATTATAAACATAAATTTTGAGTGCAGACATGAAGTACTATGAAAAATCCTATGAAAGGTGATTGTGAATGGAGCAAAAATAAGCAACCCTCTGCCTATATTTTTGGTATTGCATTGATCTGAGCCATATACACACTGTCCGTTATGTATAAATGAAAATAGGTTCAGGCTGCTACTCAGTAACAATATGGTGATAGGGAATAGGGGTATTTTAATATCTGGTCGTAGTATGTAAACCAGGCTTTATTATGACATGATCTTAATACGATGTTACGATGGATAAAATTTTATTTTGGTTTTAATGTAAACAGCCTCCTGTGTCACAAAGGAGAAAGCTTAAAAAAAAAAAAAGAGATTTGGTATGGTATGAACATGAACCTCACTTCCCACCCCCAGCCAACTCACACAGAATTTGAGCACATGCATACAGGACTGCTTATTTCTGAAAAAAAATATCTGACCACAACTATAAAATATTAAAATACTCTCCGCTAGTTTACATGTCAATTTCAAGTGTCTCTCTATGTCAACGTGGTCAAATTTTGTGCTGTAGATAAAGCTACATTTTCTGCCTTTCTTGTACAATATCAAAACATTTATACCACCAATTCCCATAATATTAATCCTCAATCTACATCCATAAACAGTAAATTATCAAAATTTAAGCCAGTGATGGCAACCTTTGTGTGATACTGACTAGCCGACAGCTCATATACATTACCAAGTGCACATACTATCACTGCATATACTCCAAAATGTATTTTTCATTCTTCTATCTTGCATGTGACATTGACTGTTGCCAATTGAGGTATATGTAGTGCTTACACTGAGAATATACAATGTGTGATCTTAGATTTTAATCAACATTTGGAAAAATGAGAGTGATAATGTATTCTTATCATATTGTCCATGCTGACAGTCTGTAACCGTGGAGAGTAGAGAGTGAAACTGAAATATTGAATCAGTTGCTTTAGTCATTTTATGTAATAGATATATACATGTTAACGTAATTCATTAAATAAAAAAATGCATTCGTTAAATTATTAACTTTTTTTGCATTGACTTAAATCGAAATGCAACCAATGAAACACTTTTAACATTGAAATCCTCCAAAAGTCATACAAACTAACAGTAACTATGTGATTAATCCTTTTCAATTACCCCCCCCCCCCCTTGTTTTTTTTTTCTCGCTTTATGGGCCAAATGACCAAAATTTGAAAACAGGCGGAGTCCAAAAACGTCAGAGATAATGAAGATTGAGAATCGTGTTCTTTTGTTTTTGCTCTGTCAAGCTAGTTAAATAGGATAAATTTATAAACATTGCATTCTAAAGCTCTTGTATTGGAAAGAAACAGCTAAGAGCTGGCTATATCTGAAAAAAGTGTAAGCTAACAGGATGTTATATGACTTAACTATGGGTCTATGTACTGATTTAAAAAAATGTAGAAAAAATCCCCATTTTAAATTCCATGTTCCCTATTTTTTGCCAATTTTGAAAATAGAAGAGCCCGTAAATTGAAAAAAGAAAAATGATGTGGCCTTGTGTACATATTAAAGAAAGCTATCATTAAAAGCATTGTTTGTGTAGATCATCTTGAAAGGCATCAAATTGTTAACTTGTTTCTGATGCCCATGCATGTAATCAGAAATTACTAAAGTGACAAAGGTAAAACTTTGCATATACTGCATTATACCCCGACATCTCTTACTTTGAATTGTGCCAAATGACAAACAATAAATATGTTACACTGACAAGTTTACATGTTGTTTCTGCTGTAAATGCTCTCCTCTTTTGGATCATTTTGTCACTTTCAAAATATTTTTTTAGTTTAGGTGACTTACACTGTATGAATTTAAATACAAGCAGGTGCGAAATTCAAACCAAAATAATATATATTGTATACATTGGTTCCCCAAGGACTGTTATTTGGCATGCATATAATTGTACATACTAATAATACAGTAGAATATTCATTTGAAATCCCCAATAAAGACACCACTCCCGTATTGCAACCAGCTTTTTAACTCAGCTGACTTGTCAGTTGCTGGGCTTTTCTTATAGTCCTTTGTCCGTCGTCTTTCGTCAACAATCGACCTCTTCTCCAAAACCGTCAGCCAGATTCACTACAAACTTGGTGGAAACGTACCTTGGGTGGGTCTCTACCAAGTTTGTTCAATTGGTCATGCTCCAGAGATTTTTGGATATTTTAAATGATTTTTGGGGGTTCTCTTTTGGGTCCAATTTTTAAAAGTCTTCTCTTATTTTTTTATGATTTTTGTGTGTTATGAATATTTTCGACTTCTTCTCCAGAACCGTCACTCAGATTAAGCTGAAACTATGTGGATATGTTCCTTGAAGAAGGGTCAAACAAAGTTTTCACTAGGAGGCAATGCTGCGGATTCCTGATTTTTAACGATTTTCTCAATTCGGGCACTCACCGATAAATGCAACTTTGCTATTGATGACTATGTAAGTCAATGGGCATTCGAATGTTTATTCACATTTTTGTCTTCTTCTGCAAAACCGTCAGTCAGATAGACTTCAAACTTGGTGGCAATGTACCTAGGGTCGGTCTCCAGCAGATTTGTTCAAATAGTCATGCTCCATTGCTTTTTGGATTTTTGTAATGATTTTTTTTTTTAGCGGGGGGGGGGGGGGGGCAAATCTTAAAAAAACCTTCTTCTCTGAAACCGCTCACAAAGTTGCTTTGATATCAGGAAGCAACACTCCTAGGGACTCCTCGTTCTGAATTTTTTCACCAGGTAGCGCTGCGATCATGGAGCTCGAAGAGATCAACCCACAGGAGGAGCTCCCAGATATGATATCAGCCGAGATCAACTATCTTTTCTGATACAATGTGGATTCCCAATCAGACGCATTTCAGAGCTGTTAAATGTATCAGTGAGAACAGTTAAGCGTCGCATGAGGTAATTTGAAATGGACTGGGATGTTTCAAGAAATGTCCTTTGGGTAAGAAGGGGGGCAACGACTTCCATTTTGACGGGGGTTCGAGGTATGTCTCTGACCATGTATGGGAGATTGGGGCACTAGCCTTACACGCATGGCCGGAGTGTGAGGGACATTTGATGTAATCCGAAGTTGGGGAAGGGGGTTCTGGAGGATTTACAGCAGAAAAATCTGAAGATATTCCATTTGTCAATGGCAAATTTGTATTGTTAAAGACACAAAGGTGAAAGGTTACTGCAATGAACTGGCAAAATTTGTAAGTAGCAAATGGGTCAAAATGATATTACATACTTTCAAAGCACTTTACATTATCATGATTATGGGTTGACTTTACAAAACAATTAAACATTATCATCATTTGGACTTTTCACTTTTGTTTTGTAGATTCTTGTCATTTAAATTTATACAAACGAAAAAGGCCACGCTGAATTAACAGTTTAATTTTGTCCACTCAAGAGACATCTGGTGGCAAAAGGCAATTCATATTTCCCTGTGAAGTGGCTTCACTTCATCTTGTGTTGACTGTACAAACTAATAATAGGCGAAAAGATACATACATGTATGTATATGCATGAATCCATCAACTTTTTAAAAATTGGGAGAAATTAAGAGCACTAGGACTTTGAACTGGCACATGGGGATAATCCTGTATGAAAGTTAGATTTAAAAATAGGTTGGTTACATTGACCTCATTTCCAAGGTCACTGGGCCATGTATTTAGGTGAGCACCGGCCTATCACAGTCCTCTTGTTTTCTATACATGTATGTGTAGGCCTACTTTATGGATGAGTTGCATTTACCCTCTCCCCAGTGCCCATTCTCATGGGGACCGAATCTCAAAATTCTACTATTCCTCTTTATTGATGAATAGTTCAGAATATATAATCAAAAGACTGCTTTTTACTACCTTGGCTCCATAAGCCGACCAGGTAATATATATTGTCTTCATCATGTCTGTGTGTTCATCCATGCAAATCTATGTACCTTCTCTATATTGAAAAGAAAGGAAGCAACAACTGTCATCAAACTCATATACATGTAGCATTTTATGACGACCTTGGATGAATTCAACATTCAGCGACCTTTACCTTTTTTCAAGGTCACCAGGGCCAAACACATAGGTGCCAAAGGGATCTTAAGGGCCTTGCCTGTTATATTTATGCACATATCTTTTAAGTATAATATTTGAAAATATATGTGAATATTAAAAACTTCGATGTTAAAAGATGCTGTACATAGTGATTGTCTTGTACAGTTTTTAGTCTTCTCAACTCAATTCTTAAAAGTTTTCAACAACAAATTAACCACTTAATATCATCATTCAATCTGTATATGTATTTGCTTTCAGCATATTTTATTTCAAGAAAACAATCAACAGGCATAATGCCTATATGAAAACCTCTTGTGGACAAATACATGTATATGTAAAACCTGCACCCCTCCCCCCCCCATGTTCTCTAGCCAGAGTTTCAAATTTTTTAAACCAAGAAAAACTTAATACACATGTATTTTGGGAACTGTTACACCAAGGATTGTTTTGGTTTATCTTTCATATACACGTATTGTATAATATGAAAAAGATACACGCTTTATTTTCAAAACCATCACTGATATTGGGACGTAGATTTTAAGATCTGGCCAGGGTATGAGGGCTGAAATGCTATTAAGGTTTCCTGGGGATTGGGGGTATCCAAAATTATGTCTGCCCTAGTGTCCTAGTGGTAAGGGGTTCAGAATATTACCCTCCCCTCCCCTCCCCCACCCCCGAGGACATTTTCTTAAAAATATCCAAGTTTATCAATTAAGATAACTCGAATCTCAAGAATGTATGGGTACTGGAGATTGCATTTGTTTCACTGAACATTTCTAATTTTCAGTTTATCACAGTTTTACAAAATCTGCAAGTCTTAAGGATGTATTAAAGCAAGGTTAACAGATACTGTTACAAGAATGGGGATAAAACCACGGCTAATTATTATTCTATCTTTATCTTAAAACAAAAACATGTTATGTCACTTTTACCAATGAAAAATCATTTTTATTTCTAATCAAAAAAGGGCATATATCCAAGAGATACATGTCAGAGGAAATTTACTAAATTTCCCCAAATCACTCTGAAATGTACCCAGAGTATTACTTTATGTACATAGGCCCTACATATATTTTCTTTGCCTTTCAGACAAAATGGGTTGAAGATTCAAACAGGATTCACCAATCTGAGTGACCATGATCTGGGTGCCCTGGTACATGAGTGCATGGGGAAAAACCAGAGGATTGGACCTAATTCAGTACGAACTCGTTTATTTGTTCAGCGACAAAGGGTCAGAGAAAGCATGTTGCGCCTGGACCCAGGAGGTGCTGCGTTGAAAGCTGCACCAACCATACAACGCAGAAACTGCACTGTAGCAGGCCCAAATTCTGTATGGCATACTGATGGCAATCACAAACTTGTAAGCTAAGAGTATGGATCATAAAGGAGGCAAATTTTACCTGAGAAATACATTTTAACTGAAACTGATTAAGGGGATTGTTTCTCCTGCTGACAATGGGTTAGGATTGCGCTATGACAAAGTATACTTTGCAACCCCTTATTGTAGCCCACTCTTCTAATTGCAGTAGCACATCCCCACTTTTGAATACAACAATTAACAAAAAATAACATGCAAACAATATACCGGCAAATGTAAATTGCATTTTATTATCCAAAAGTGTAATTTTGAAAAATGTGAAATATTTTTGCTATATATGTTGTCCTTTATTTTCTGCCCTAAACTAAGTAGACAAATTGTCCTTTGCCTATACATGTAAACCAACATCATTAAACATCACAATGCTTCCACAAGAACCTAATAAGAATACACATATAAATGAAACTACATTTTACCATTTGTAGATACCCTAATATATTTTTTACTGTAAAACCCAAGTTGATACATGGATAGAATATATCTGTGTCATAAATATTAATGTTAATTATTGATACAATTTACAGCAAAAAAAAAAAAATAACAGCACGATTCCTGGCATTCAACTGACAAATACAATAATAATATTTTCACATTGAAAAAAAAAAAAAAACTCCATTACATTCTCGTGTAACATCCACACTGAATGTTCAATTTAATACAACAAACAGAAGTCTCATACAATAAAACCTTTGTAAAGTGGGCACCATTGGGATTATAAAAAATGCCCCCTTTAGGGAGACGCCCACTTTACAGAGGGTCGGGTCAGCCATTTTGGGTGTGTGGATGAGTAACAAAGACAAGGGATCAGCTATACATATGCATGCATATACACATCTACATGTATATATTAATATACATAAAGACACATGTATAATCCCATATGAAACAAATGAAATAAAGAAATAAAGGTTAAAAGGTGGCAAGTCCTGATGCAAAAGATGACACTTTTAAAAAGTATTTTTTTTAATGAAATTAGCAAAAAAGTTGTGCCCACTTAAGCAGATTTTGGTACATGTTTAGGGAGGTGCCCACTTTAGATATGTGGCTTTATAATGAAGTCAATAGGAAAAATGAAAAAGGACCCCCCAAAAGTGCCCACTGCAAGGAGGTGCCCACTTATGACCCCCAATCTTTGTAATAAAGTTACACAATTATACTCAAATAGTACACTTGCTCTGTATTTAAGTAGTCAAGATATTCAATGCCAAGTACATATAGTACAAAGAAACATATACTTCTCTACCCTTCCCTAATGCTACTCCTTGCATAGTTGAAGGGTTGGATCACTTTTAAAAAGGTTGTGCGCAGCATGCAAGGCATATAATAAACATAATGGCAAATGCCTGAAAATCCCTCGGCAGCCCACAAAAGTGATCTAGTTCTCCTGATATCGTGCACAAGAATTTCACAGCAAATTGACCCAGGTGACCTTTAAATTGAGTCAAGGTCATTCTCTTTCAAACATGAAATTCACCTTTCGAAAGGGAGATCAACTATGAAAGTTTTGTGATCCTAGCTTACCTAGTACTTATGATGTTCCTTGCATTTTTTATTTCAAATGGATTGACCCTAGTGACCTTGAAATAAGGTCAAGGTCACTGTCTTTCAAACTTGAGCTAGACTCTTACAAGGGTGATTAACTGTAAAGGTCTTATGATCCTATCTTATCCAGTTCTTAAGATCTCATGTACAAGACATTCATTGAAGTGAAAAATTGCCTATGGTTACCTTCAAATTAGGTCAAGGTCACTGTCCTTCAAACTTGACTGAGACCCTTATGAGGGTGATTACCTGTAAATGTTTCACAGTGTATGAAAGTGACCCTGAAGGGTAGGTTGCCCCAAAATTCATTTCAAGCCACCTTTGCATTGTTATCAATTGTTCTATCTGAAAAATTTGGGCCACTGGTCATCATTTTCTTACAAAATAAGGTGGCCCAGCCATCTTTTTGGTGTCATTTGGCCACCGGGCTACTGGCTTTTTCTAGCACTGTTTCATGATCCAAATGATTCTGGCTCTCCTGATATTGTGTGCAAGAAATTCATGAAGAATTGATGTACATGGTGTAGGTGACCTTAAAATTGGATGAAGGTAATTGTCGTTCAAACTTGAGGTAAACTTCAGAAAGGGTGATCAACTACAATAGTTTCATGATCCCAGCTTATCTGGTTCTTCTGAAATCACATGCAAGAAGAAGGGACACACGGATTCACACACAGATGCAGGCGAAAACAATACCCCCCTGGGCCTGTATGGGCTGAAGGGCAATAAAATGCATGTCAATGACGCATCACACTCAATGTCAATCAAAAACGCGGTAATTCTCTTGAATACATGTTTCAAAACTTGACATCTCAAAAATAAGTCACCCCCCCCCCCTTTTGCTTTGCTTCACTGTTACTACTTGCCCTCGTTGTACAACATATATATATATATTTTTTTACAATAAATTTATTGACTGGAATTAATAAACCATTCAAATACATATAAACCCTTTAAAATTTCAAAGGCCCATATCTAAAAATGAAAGTGGTGACACATGGTCTGTATTTCTTTGCATCTCAGTATTCCATGGTACACAATATAGCAAGAGTAAAAAGATACCTATCATACCTTTAAAATGTAACCATGATTACTGGTGGAATCCACCCTAAATACAGCTGATGGTCTCTCAAAAAGTAGAGTAACTTTAGAGTCTTTCAAAGGCAGGAATACAGGTTGTGTAAATGTGTATATATATTTTACAGGTGGCGGATGATAATACATGGTGCAATTTATGGGTTTAGCCGCATGATGATATTTCTGAAGGTTTCAGGAAAAAACAAAAAATATACAGTCCTCAGCTATTTGCTAACTGAAACTTCACTTTATGGTGTACCCTCACGTATACGGGTGGATCATGGTGGAGAAAATAATGACCTCTGTGAAGTTATGGAACTTATCCGTGGACCTGACAGAGGATCCGCAATACGTGGACGTAGTGTCCACAACCAACGGATAGAAAGAGCATGGGTTGATGTGTGGAATGGAGCAACTAACCTGCTTTATGACTTGTTCTGTTTCCTGGAGGCTCGTGGTTCCCTGGATATTGACAATGACAGTCACATGTGGGCACTCCATTACGTGTTTCTTCCACGCCTCAATAGAGAACTACAGGAGTTCCGAAACCAGTGGAACAAGCATGGGGTAAGAACATTGTACCATGAGGGCCCTGTTCAGGTTTTTGTGGGCAACTGCTTGGAGTTGCAAAACTCCAATCTGACTGCCATGCGTGATCTGTTTGATCATGACGAGGCTGCTGAGCCTGACACTGAGCAGGATCTTGAGGCTGCAGATGTATTTTAAAGGGAGGACTGGATTACAAAAAATACAGTGGAAGTGCCAGAGCTAGATCGTCGGATAAATGAGGAGGCATTATCGTTACTCCAGCAGAGTATTAACCCTATGGCACATTCAACAGTGCCAGGCATGGACATATATTTCAAGGTCTTGAACTTTGTGGAAGAAAATATGCTTTGAAGATACCAATTGGCTCAGATTAAGACAACGGCAATGAATGGTATATCACCTTTCAAAACAGCCACCAACAGCAATGAATGGTATGTCACCTTTCAAAACAGCTAGCCATTACTTTTATCTTTATATTTGTAAGGAGTTTAAAAAAAAGTCAGTCAGTCAGTCAGTGTCACTCAAATTATAACAGTGTTATATTACTCATAAAGAGCAGTCAAACATTTAGTGTTGCCAAATGGTACAATTACACAATGCACTGTGCAATATAAAAAGGGGGGGGGGAAGCATATAAATTTGCCCTTGTGTTTTTATTGGTCTGTTTGTCTGTCCGACATAATTGTCAGATTTGTGTCCCGTTTATCGCAAAAAGCTTTTTTGAGGTAAAACCATGAAACTTTGTGGGAACATTTATCAAGGTGTGCACCAGGGGTTTTGTTTGTCTCTTGGGTTAATTATCCTATATGAGTCTTCACTAATTTGAGGAAAATGTTGTTTAGATGTTTGACTTGCCAGATTTGTGTCGCATGTCCAAAACATTTTGAGGCACACTATGAAACTTGGTGGGAACATTTTAAATTGATATATGAAAAAATGCACCTGGGGTTTTGTTGTTCTCTTGATATTAATTATCGTCTGTTAATCATTAATGAGAAATGTTGATTCCACATTAGACTTGTCACATTTGTGTTGCGTATGCCTCAAGAAGCTTTTTTTTTGGGGGGGGGGGGGGTACGGCTATTAAACCTAATGAAATAATTTATCAATGTATGAAGATGTTTTTTTTTTTTTTTTTTTTTTTTTGTCTCTTGGGTTAAGTAACAAGTTAACCTCTGTTCATTTTTTATCAATTAACTGAGGCCAAATACTGTAAAGGTACAGACTTTCTCAAAGTCAAAGTCAAAGCAAGCTTTATTTCATGTCGGTCGTTTTTTACAATAAACATTAGTTCTGAAGAGCTATTTTCCGACGTGAGTATAAGTTGTAAAATACATACGTGACTAAAAACAACATTGTTTATATACATACAATTAATATGGGATGAGGTTAAAATATATCTTTCATGGTGATCAAAAATCTGTACTAATAATAATATGTGTAAAACAATAGTCAGCAACTTTGGCACAGATAGGTGTCGGTGACATGCACTTCAGAGGCATCTATCTGCATGCGTGCAGTTGCAGGTGTCACCATTCCAGTTGCTGACTAGTTTTTTAAATTGATTAAAGGTGGAGACATTTCTAAAATAATCTGGTAGTTCATTCCACAATTTGGGTGCACCATACCGGAAAGATTTCAAACCATACTTGGTTGTTCTAACCCTTGGTATAGTGGCAGTTTTGGTGTATCTAAAAGAGTATTTTGAGTCTTTTACCATCAGCAGGCCATATAAATACGAAGGGCCTTGTTTATTAAGAATTTTGTAAGCCTCGATTGGCATGGTCTTCATCCTTCCAATGCGTAAGGATGAGAATTTTCGATTTTTCCAAAAGGTCTTCATATGGAGCATTTTGATCTTCATAGATGAATCTGAGAGCTCGCTCCTGAATGCGTTCAATTTTCTTTGTACTGCCCTCACCACAAAAGTGCCAAACTAGAGGGCAGTATCCAAATTTTGAAAGAATGAAAGAGTGGTGAGTGAGAAGTTTACAACTTTTGTTGAGGTAATGGCCGATTCTTTTCAATATATTTATCTGTCTGGATGCCTTCTTACACATTTCAGCGATATGTTTTTCAAAACTAAGTCGAAAATTAATTGTGACGCCTAGCAGTTTTACTTCGTTCTGACAATGAGTATCAAATTTGTCCAAATGAAAGGTGAGGTCTTGTTACCAAAAATAATTCCTTGGAACTTTTCAGGATTGGCTCTCATCATATTCATCTCAAACCATTTGATAAGGTGAATACAGCCTGCTTCCAAAGTTGATTTCAGGGTTGGTAGTGACTCATGGGAAAAAGACAGAGTATTGTCATCAGCATAATTGTACAATATTCCCTCTTGAACAAAGAAAGAGATGTCATTCATGAAGATGTTAAAAAGCAAAGGTCCCAAAAGTGTCCTGAGGGACACCTTTCAGAATATTTTGCCACAAGCTAGTGACACTACCGATCTTTACATACTGCTTTCTGTCACGCAGGTAACTTCTCATAAGATCTAAAGCAGTGGCATCCAACCCATTTGCCACAGGTTTAGCTATAAGGAGATCATGGGGAAGACTGTCGAAGGCCTTTGATAGGTCCATTAACAAGGCGGCCACAAATTTGTTTTCGTTCAACGCTTTCTTCCGGTCCTCCATGGCTCTGAGTTGTGTTGTCTGACACCAATAACCCTGTCTAAAAGCTGATAAAAATGGGTGAAGCATGTCAGAGAAATAATCATACAGTTGGTCATTTGTGGTACGTTCAAAAAGTTTTGAAATTACTGTCAATACACTGACAGGTCTATAGTTTTTCGAAAATAGGAGTGACCTGAACTTCTTTAAGTCGGTCAGGGAAGGTACCAGATGTCAGAGTTTTATTTACAAGGTTAGTTATTGGGATTACTAAAGCTGGTTTGACTAATTTTAATAGCTTTGCAGATATGCCATCTGTCCCTGTTGCTTTTCAAAGGTTCAAACTGTTAATTTGTTTGGATATAAACACTTCGTCAACTGTCTTAAATTCAAACCGATTTTGGACATGTATTTTGGATTTGATTTTTTCAATACTAGGATGCGAGGAAGAATTGAAAGAGTGGTCAGTGGCAATTCCACTTGTGACCTTGACATAATAGTCATTGAATATTTCACTCACTTCCTCTGGATTGGTAATAATAGTTTTCAGTTGACAAAATGATATTGTTATCAGTTTTTCTTCCCTGTTTGGAAAGAAAAGTTTTGATGGTGGGCCAGAAGTCCTTAAAGTTTGGACCACCAGCCCACCTCTCAAAGAAATAATTTCGGATGGACTTTTTTTTCGCAGTTTGGTAACAAGATTGGGTTGTCTTCTATAGTTTTGCCATTTTTTCTTGTTCTTGTATTTGAAAATTTGTTGAGGAGCATACGCTTTCTATACATGGCCTTCCTGAGGGCCGTGTTCATAAAGGGTGCAGAATGTTTACGTTGTTTCTGCTGCTTGATTGGGGCATGGCCATCTAGAACATCAAGCAGTATTTTCTCACTTGCCCAATATGATATCATCAAAAACATGAGCAATATGAAAAGGAGCATTCTCAAGATCTTTTATGCACGCCTCCTGGTGAAAAGAACGAAAACTACGGTAGCTAAAGTTTTCTCTTTTTATATATGGGAGAATCCTGCGAATTTTGAAAGATATCAAGTTATGACGGTCACTCACGCCGGTATGAAAGTTGGTAATATTGCAACATGAATTTGGTCGATTTGTTAGAACAGCATCTATAAGAGTGAGTTCGGCCTCTTTAGTAAAGCAGGTGGGCTCCTCAATTTTGTTCAAAAAATAAAAAAATAGCACACATATCTATCAGGGGTTGAGCTATCCTGGGTTTCAACATGTTATAGTTGAGATCCCCCATAACAACAAGGTTTTCATAACTTATACTTACTTTTTCCATTGTGTTGTAAAAATCATATGAAAAGCCACTGTTTGGCATAGATAGTGCCCTATAGGCACCGTATATGAGCCATTTGCTGTTGTTCAGATTTACCTCCACTGCTATTGACTCAATGTTGGAGAATTCACAGGTCACTTTCCTACAGCCAGGGATGTCTGATCTCAAGAAAGCTATAACACCTCCGCCCCATTGTGTGCGGTCTGCTCTCCACAGCCTATTGTCAGGAACCATGAACTGAGAGTCAGGAAAGGAGGCATCAAGCTTTGTTTCTGATATGAACAGCAAGTCAACAATTTTATCAGATATTAACAGCTCATTAATGTCATTGTGCTTGTGTCTGTAGCTGTTTATGTTCAAGTAAGCGACTAAGACTCGTCTTGGTTTTTTCCTTCTGTTTTCTCTCAGTTCTTCAAACATCAATGAGATGTCTGATGTATCATTCTCTGGTGCACCGCCGCCTTCTGTCAGTCTAGAGTTGTTTAAGTCTGTAAAAGATATGTCACCACAACTGGAGTTAAATAGAGTCTCTGTTGGGGAATTGAGACTTGAAACATCATGGTAAGGTAGATTGCCAAGAATGCAGGATGGGCACCTCCTGTCAGAGTCTCGATTATTTGCTAATAGGTGATTGTATGTTACTGGCGAGACATGAGCACATTTTATGTGTGTCCAGTGTGTACAGCCATAGCATTTTAATGAGCGGTGCGCCCGTGCAACTGGTCGTTTGCATACGGAACAGCGGTTTTTGACTGGACCCGGGTTTAACGAAATATCACCACTTAAAACACTGTCATAATATGATGGTTCAGACTCAAGATATTTCTCCCAAGTAGTAACAGTCAGGAAAATAAAATCCCCAAACTTTCTGCAGCACATTGGCTGCACACTTTGGACAGAATATTTTCAGGAAAATAAAATCCAGGAAATTTGGATTTACAATTGATTCTGGCTTTTAAATACTCTGGAAAATGTAAGCTTTAATAGTAAAAAAAAAAGTATTTGTTTCTCATTTACCAATGGGGGCAGAAGTGATGAGGGAGGTGGGCTTTTTTAAGATTTGAGAGGTAATGAAATACCATGGCAAACAGGAGTACTTAATGACATTCAAGGGCTGGATCCAGATGCCCAATAGATACACCAGTATATCAACGATCAACATGGCGCAGGCACCAAGATTTGACCTCAATTTGAATCTTAGTGTGGTACCCAACTCGGGGGGGGGGGGACTTCTAGCAACACAATAAAATGGTGTTGCTCCCGTGATTTTTGGATTTTTATGAATTTTTGGGGGGTTCATTTTTGGGGACATCTTCATCAGGTGTGATATCTAAGGAAGTAATTGCTAGATCCTGTTCAAACTTGGTGGGGATATGCCTTGGATGAGTATTTGTCTACCGCCTTCAAATTATTATGTTCCAATAATTTTTGTGATTTTTTTGGTTCTTTCTTTGGTGTGCAGATGCATTTTGCATCCATCTCTCAGCACATTTGGCTTGATATATCCAGAACCACAGGCCTGATCTTCAAATTTGGTGATATTATACCTTGGATGGACCTCTAACATTGAATACTTTACAGATGGGCATGCTCCAGTAATTTTTGGAATTTTTAGTAAATTTCTTTGTTCGTTTTTGGGGACATCTTCATCAGGTGTGATATCTAAAGAACTAATTACCAGATTCTGTTCAAACTTGGTGGTATGCTCCACAAATTTTGTGATACTTTTTATTTTTTTTGCGTGGATTCCCTCTGTAGTTAGCCAAGTATTCATTAAAAGAATATTAAATCTTTTCTTTGGCCATATCATGTGTTGGTCATTTACAACAGCTCGGAATGAGATCCAGTTGTTTCAGAGGAATGTCGTGCAGAGACCTGATTATCATTAATGAAGGGATGACTGACTCAGTGATGTAAATTAGAAGCAACATAACGGAATACTCCATTTATTACATTGCAGATGTAGGATAACGTTTGTACACAATGATTTCCCAGTAATGCTCTCTAAGCTAATCCTGCAAATCATTCAAGTGCAAACGACCCAGAATTATTTATGAAAGATGGGGAACAAGGAACAGTTTTGGGAAAATCAGTTAACATTTAATGTCAAAAAAATATATCCAGCATATATTATTCCACAGGACCAAAATCATAAGAAATTTCAACCTACCTGACCAAAGCCACATTATATTTTGAAAAGAATATCAAATTGTGGAATTTAGGCAGAGGGAAAAAGATGCTAACACATAGGCTCACCAGAGCTAAGAATGCCATGGCCTTCTGCAGCATCCTTTATATAGCCTCCCGCAGGCCTAAATATCATTCCTTGTTCCTCAAGAATCATTACCTCTAGCTGCTAAAATCTAAAATAGCATTTTGCTCCACAAATACATTATCTTTGGATCTGATATTTCTCGTAGATGTAAAATAGGTTCATTGCTTTCATACCAATAACACTGGACCTAAAAAGTGATGAAATTCAATGTTTACAGAACTTGCCATGAGAAGACAAGTCTCCCTTTGATTTGTAAACAATCAAAACATTCACTGTGTCATAGCATCCAAAGTTCTAGTTAATAAATTGAATGAAGATGTGTTTCTATTCACGATTATATAGAATATAATTGTTTGCGTTGTATTTCCTATATTTCCAGGAATTAGCTTGGAAACCATTAAATAGTAATAGAATCCAATTTGTCCTTGCAATCTGCAACTAAAAATAGTGAAAATCAATGCTTGAATCACTTTACAAAATGCATTGATTCCTAATCATGATACTCCTAATTTCCTATCATGGCATGACTTTGGAGTTACATAACAGATGATTGATACAGCCAGATACAAATTCTGGGTTTACAAAATTATCATTTAAGTAACAGCTGTATTGAAAAGAAAAGACAAGTACAGGGTTTCTGATGAGCTCTCAAATTGATAGGACATTTCAACAATTTTCAAGGATTTCATATGTCTCTGTCACAGCTTGTTCTATACTTTCAATGTTAAATTGTCCTGGTGCATCATGAAACATCAGGACATTTTGTGAAGCATATAGGCAAATTGTCCTATGTCCTGTGCAGATCTGAAACCCTGCAAGTAAAGCTACAACACTAGACAGAGGTTTGACTTAGCTTGGTCACTGTCTTACCTACCACATGTACCCGAGATACGTACACAATCATACAGTACATACACACAAACAAAAATATGTAGAAAATTCACATCAGGTCCCTATAGGTCATGTGTCTCAGACCAAACTAAGAGCTTGAAAGCCTCATTCCCCAAGCTCTCTGTCTATATATTGTTACTACCATTTTTCCCCACTTACATGCAGTTACAATTTATAAGCAAATATTTGGAATGTCACGGCCAGAGTGTCAGCTTTGAATCACCTGTTACTCTGCATTGGCTTTGCCACTCACAGCACTCTGAAATGCAGAGTTGGGGTAACTAATTCAAACAAATATACAAAAAGAAGTATATGACAACATTTTCTGTAGACATACCATCCTGTGACCTGCTTAACAATACCTGTAGGCAATGTTGTCCATTGAACCTGATGTATCTCTATATGCATTTTACTAATGAGTCTTTGAAATATATCACAGCACATGTAGTTATTTCAGATGAGTAGCCCAAAGAAAGCAGATGTAACATCATGAGTCATTGTCATTGTGTTACATATATGGCAGTATATGTAGCTAAAGTATCCATATAACGTGATGTAGCTCAATGACATTACTTTGAAATGCAGTGTCAGCATAGTTTAATATCAGTAAAAAGTAAAATACAAAGCAAAACACCTCATCTGTATATCTGTCATCAAGTCATGCAATTTAGATAACATCTATGGCCAGGGTTTGAATTGAAACCTGATTTTGCTTGACATTAATTTAACACACATAGCTGTAAAATGTAATATGAGAAAGGTTGTTTCATACAAGAATATACAGAAGTGATTGAGAAAATTGCATGGCCATGTCACACCCTCCATAAATCTAGACAGTGTAAATTTAACCTGATACAGCTGAGCATTGATTTTGCCACTAAAGCTCTCAGAGCTGCAATATTAGAATGATTATTATTTTGTAAACATTTAAAACCAGAATAAAGATATCAGAACAACATATGTAGGCACCCCAATGTCACACACTTAATATCTGTAACTATAAAAAAGTGTCCATTTAACCTGGTGTGACTCCGCATTTACAAACATGCCCAGTTTGGACCCACAATCAGACTTACCGGTAAAAAAAACTTAGCGTGTAACAAGGCACACATGATCATAATACAGCTTCCAAACATTTTAATTTGAGCAAAAAGTATTATGATTTCATCCACAAATCCCTCGGAACTGCCAAAAACCAAGTCAAGGTCATCCTTGAACTTTGCGTACCGTCGGTGCCTGTCCACAGTAAGAATAATACTGTTACTGCACGTGTTAGCCCTGCACAGAAACTTGGTATTATCATGAATATTAATGTCTCGTCGGTGGTGAAAAGATATTGACGGGGTAAGGAAGAAGCCGGCTGGTGGCACTGAGTCGACTCCAGTGACAAACTTCAAGATCTGCTCGAATGTCGTGGCTACAAGACCATCTGAAATACATGTAAACAAATGATAAAGATGTATTGGCTTTATCATGCTCTTTATCTGTTGTTGAGTACTTCTGGCCCTGGCCTAAATATTCCCATGTGCCATCCAATACAACTCATTACATATCATTTTGCTATAAATTTCAACTGAGACCGTTCACCTTTCTGCACTTGAAAAAGGTATTAAAAGGTTGTTAGCTCTGCTGACCTAAGGTCGCAGAGCTTATAGGATCGCTCGTGTCCGTCCGTAAACTTTTAGGTTGTGAGCGCGATACCGTCCATAGTTTTCAAGTTAGCCCAATACAACTTTCAGGACTTATAGGGTGTATGAAAATCTTGGTCCCTTTCTTATTGGAGAATTGTTTGCCTCTTATGTCAACATGTGAATGCAATATTCATGTGAATGCAAGTGAACTGTCAGGCATCAGCAAATGAAAGTAAAACTTATTGTGAACCGATAAATATGACTGAATGAAGCAACTGAAGTGTTATGAGCCATAAATGCATGGGTACACACGGTTTCCTTTCCTTCCTATTCACTTGGATTCATATTTTTTACACTTAATTTAATGCAGTTGTGAGGACAGAGCGGTAGCCAGCGGCCGATAGCGGTGGTTGGCGTTATACAGCCGCGTACAGCGGCGAACGGCTCTCTGCTGCTGGCCAACGCCATGTGCCGCCGTCTGCCGCCGACCCCCAGAAGTCTCAATAGGGTTTCAGCGGCAGAGAGCGGCGGTCGGCGAGCCTGCCGCTGGATAACGATGTCTGCCACTGGCCACCGCTCTCTGCCGCTGTGTACCGATGTCTGCCCCCGAAATGCAGCATACGCCGCCCAAAAAATTTACTAGTGAGAGAGACATACAAACAAAACCCAGGTGCACATGTTCACATGCTGATTAGGGCTGTTCAATAAATATCCTGCCAAAGGGTAGACAGCAACTTTTTGGAAGAATCACCACCAATGGGACAAACGTTCTGTTCAAACCGGCTACCCACAGAACTTTTTTTTTTTCAAACCCTCTACTCACATGACACACACCAAAAATGGACATCGCTCCAAGACTCATCCCCACATTTAATATTCATTGAACAATTTGTGCGACATTTCTTTAATGTGTCCCAGAAATAGAAACAGACGTAGACATTTCAACAAGCTATACTTTTACACACATTTGTGCCTGAATACCTTAAAGCAACAAAATATCAGGTAGCATATACCTTCAATCATAGTGTTCCCACTGGCCATCAAACATAATTCCATAATTATACACTAAATGCAATGGGTCATGTCATCTGTAAATGTCATGACAAGGAACTGCCTCCTGGTATCTTCCTGTTGCTGGTGGCGCCATCTGGGGATAAACAAATCTTGCTTCATTGATTGGTCAAAAATGTCATATGACCAAAGGAAGTAGATGCTGTCCCATGCAGAAAAGTACATCTGACATACTCCATCCCCATACAGGGGTCTACGTAGGGGTTATCAAGTCATCTTACAAATTCAATGTTTTCAATGGCGGATGAAAATTTTCATACCAAAAAAGTATCCAACTTGAAAAATTTGTAAAAAGTCAGGAGTCCATAGTTGTGCCACTTAGTACACAATTTGATTGACCATTCAACAAAGAACATTTCCACCAAGTTTCAGCATAATCTGATCGATACTTTTGGAGATGTCAAAAATAGTGAAACACACAAGAAATCATTAAAACATAGCAAAAAAACAAAAAAACAAAAAACAAAAACAAAAACAAAAAACCAAAAACATACACACACAGCGCCACCTGGTTAAAAAAGAACTGTATATCCCTAGGGGTGTCCCTGTGTGATTTGATTGGGTCAGCAAATTCTTGAGAAAAGACTTAGATTTGCCCCCCCCCCCCCAACCCATAAAAATCATAAAAAATCCAAAAAGTCACTGGAGTGTGACCATTTGAAAGAAATTGGTGGAGACTCACGCAAGGTACAGTCCCACCAAGTTTGAAGACAATCTGACCTATGGTTTTGGAGAAATCAAAAATGTGAATTATGGATGATGACGGACGGATGGATGATTGACCATCACAACAGCTCAGCTGAACTAATAATACCCAGCAGTTATATGTTGTCAGAATCTAAAGGCTGAAAAGCTAACAGGTCAACTTCATGTTGACATAAGCAGTTTTTCTTATGTATAACCCGATTATCAACAGAACTAAAAAGTCTTAGTCCTCATAGGCTGATGACAGGTTCCGGTATGTGACGTAATCCAAGATGTATGGAATCATAGAATCGCTGTCGGCCAAGCTTGTCAGCTGCTGCTTTAACCCCAGTAGGAGAGACAAACTTGCATCCTCCAGATAGGCATCAGTTGCTTCATCAACTGTCTGGGCTTCTAAAAGCTGCAAACATAGGTGATAGTTTTAGATATAACTACATGTAAACCTTTTCATGTGACATGCGAAAGACAAACAAAACAAGAGGGTTGTAGGAACAGTGTGTGCTCAGCTGACATAGAAATATGTAGTATCCCCAATTGAGCAGGATAAGTGCTAACCTGATACATGACTATGCCAAAATTCACTAGACCTACCAAAGGACCAAAGGCTACAGCCTGAACACGATAATACATGGGCATGTCAAGTGCTGAATCACATACTTGATCTAGTGAGTCAGACCTACTTTTGCCACATGATGCACATATGGCTTCTGATACACATGTGTTAAGGTTCATGAAACTTGCATGTAAGTCAAAGGACAAAAAGTTGAGCCCTGACATGACAACAAATACATTAACACTAGTTTCCCTATATAAACATTGCATATATGTGTTCCTAATGATCATTAAGTAAATTTAAAAAATTCGTTAAAAATCAGGAAATGAAAGCAGCATTACTTAATGAACTAATCTAGTTGAAGTCATGTACAGGTACATACGTAGCAAGTTTGAAGAGAATCCAGCCAGTGGTTCTGAAGAGCTTTGACAAGTAGAGTTCAACTTCCAGTGGAAGACCACTGCATTTCTATGGCTACTTCTTGGTTGCCCCTGAGGTGATCTCTCAAATTGTGTGTTACTCAAATTACCTCTTCCACTTTTGCTCGGATGTGGGGGTTCCAAACATCTTCGACGGTACCCTTGTAATTTTCCCCCAAAATACGTGCTATCATCAGCGGTCCTAGGTATTTTGGGGATGAACTCCCATGTACCATGGATATTGCAAAGAGCTGTCCCACATTATAATAGATGTTGTCTTCAAAACCGGTTTGATAGAATTTTAAAATTGCTTGAACTTTCATGTATGATCTAATGTTTTGACAAATACTTATTACATGGGTAGGTCTCCAGTTTTTCTGCTAAAAAAATCAAAACAAATCATATATATTTCACTTATTTAGTTTTAAAAAGATGTCTATGCAAAATAAAATAAATTGAGTCTCATGAACTCCCTCTTCAGGTTATATGTCCCTCCCAACTCTTTTTATTTTGAACTACATGCATGTATAAAAACAAAAAAAAGATTTGTGATGAGTCTCAAGGCAAATCAATAAAATATAGAAGAAACTTATAATGTAACAATCACCTGCTTTGTCATTGCAAAGTTGCCGAGAGTTGCCTTTCCTTTCAAAGATGGGGAGATTTGCTGCCGCTTGTACGCACAGAGCCAGTAACTCTCTTGCTGGACCCCCAGTATCAATTGAGCCTTTAGGCCGCCCATGGTCATCAATAAAAACCTAACCCCCCCCCCCCCCCAACAAAACAAAAAATTGTTTAGTTATTGAAGAAGTTTGTTGGTTCAAACACAGGATGTTGTAGACCCAGCCTCATGTGAGTAGACATTTGTGTTACTGTCCAGTTCTGATTGAGGCATTATAGCCGAGTACAGTAGTCCCTGTCTTGACAGACCACTACCAGGGCAGGCCTTAATGTGGTGTGTCAACAACAGGTGGTATATCTTCATGGGTACAGTTACATTAAATTATAGTGCTTGTGTCTTCAATGAGTGGTCTTGAAAGCTATGCAAACTCTTATTATAAGTGGCTGTTATAGCCATTATTGTTCAATATATCACCTCACTAAACTTATATCATGAAGATTGAGCATTAACAGATGCTCCCTGGCCTTTCTTCGGGTCAAGGTGGCATGGATCTTTGGTGTGACTGCAGTTTGCCACACTTTGCTGCCCAGGTTTGGCAGCAGTGTGAAAGTCCTTTGCAGTGATCTGTGACGAACTGTGGTTTGCCATCAAATGCTGCCGTTTAGCATTAGTAGTGCCCTGAAGCCATGCTACATGGTTTTAACACATGTATCATATTTTCAGCAATTCAGACTCCTTTTACCTGAATAATTTAAGAATCCACTTTGAGCTTGTTTTGTAAGGACCTGTGCACCCAGTGCCATAGCTTCCCAGTTGGTACACAGTGGTGATTAGAGGATAATAGATTCCTGGGGTGCAGAGTTGAAGAGTATTGTACAGACACTAGGGGGAAACAGACCAGTATGGGTATGAGTCTTCTCGGGGGTTATTTTTTTTTTCAATAAAGTAAAGATAACACTGCAAAATTTTAAACAACCATTTATAGCCACCCAAAAATATTTTTTCAAACAAAAGAACTTTCCAGCTGAAAAAGAAAAGAAAAGAAAAAAAGATAAAAGAAAAATAATTCACTGGTTCTAAAATGAGAAGCCTCATTTAAGGGTAAAATAAACATCTAACATTTGATATCCAACCAAAAGTTGTTTATAATACTTGATAAGCACCTTATGTGAATATGTAAATAGGACTAACAACATCAAGGGAACAGCCGGGATTAAAAATTGGACGGTCCATGGCATTGAAAAGGCCATCAATGGGATTGCTCCTGACAACGTTGACCTTTGTGGTGGATGTTACTTGATTCCTGGCAGACAAGGCATGTAGTATACCTTGAATGCTGTTGCTGTAAATATAAATCAACTAAAGCTCACTAATTTCCATACATCTGGATCTGTGACATTAAAAAAATACAGTAAGCCAAACATATTAATAATCCTAAACCAGTTGCGTGATATTTGTAAAAACTGCTCTATATCCTTTTTTCAATTGAATTGTATGTTTTCTTATACAATATGGATTTTATGTAACAGTGTACTGCAAGTAAACTAACCTCCATATAAACAATATAAAAAAACTAGCTACGAAGATATGCTGTGGGGCAAATCTTTGAGCCTACAAAGTAAAACTTTATGTAGAAGTTGGAATTTGAAGAAACTGTCGGGTAACACACACACAAGAGTTATAATGACATTTTTATAAATCATACTTTGGAATATATTTTAAGATTTAAAATTTGAAATAGTCCTAATTAGCATAATTTAGAATGCTGCAACTTTTTTTATACATGTATTTATTGGATGTGCATTGGTCAATAACATGTAGGTTACAGACTACAGTTGTGATTGGTTGGTTGCGCATCCCAACGGAGATAGTCCGTAATTGTGAAAATACAGTGTTTTCAGCATGCTGTAGCTTCTGATTAAATAAAGTTAGCTAAGTCAGGTTTGCTGCATCGCAGAGTTGCTTCATTGGTGGTCATATAAGTGCACAGTCTTCCAGGCCAGGTGGGAACTTTATAGCGGGGAAGGACAATGATGGGACCCTGGCAAGAGCACAGTTCATACACCTGCATAAAACTGACATCAAGGTGTTGTTTCGTATTTCAATTATCACAAATTAACGACCTGGGAATTGTATGACAAAAATCCATGCATATTTTTCTGACATTTTTATCTGTTAAATGCCGTTCACGGAATTTTAAAATAGCAAAATGCTGATTTTTTAGACTGAAAAATGCTAATATGAAAAATAGAAGGATTTATAACTGTAGTCTGTGGCCTGTACGTAGAACTTCATACTTCATTACTATCTATTATGGGCTTTGAGTATATTCAGGATATAAAATTGTAAATGACTAATTTGCATAATTGTAAGCACCTTTATACAGATGTGAAACTCCATATATGGAAGTATAATCATGCCAAGTTTTTAGTTTCTATGTATAGTAGTGGCCAAATAAAATGATGGACAACTTTATTTTGGGATGGTCCAAAATTGTCACCATTTTCGAAAGCATACACAGAGTACTCTTTTTCAGTATACCTCTTCCTTCTCCCAGAAAAAGTCCTTTTGGACATTTTTTAAAATAATGAATCACAAGTGCAGTTGACCATGCAAGAGTCAAAATTCATTTCAAAACTGGTATAGCTTTAGCTTATATTTCAAGTTAAAATGCATCCGCAAAATATGTTGGGCTTACTACATAAATATATAGATATTTTTCCAGGATCCTGAAAAAAAATCCAAAGATTATATACATGTGATAATTTGATTATCATTTTCTTGCATTATTAAAAGGGTACATTACCCAAGCTCTCCCTCACTAAACACTGTACGTGCTCTTTTGAAAATAATGCAAAATATGGACCATCCCTGAATAGGAAGGCAAAAGGAAGGGAGTTCACTCCAGAACATGATAATTCATCCTTAAACATAGAATAAAATAATATAACATGCACAACTTGCTAGGCTACTACACATGCAGGTCTGTTTTGATCCTCCTCTCCAGTCAGATCAATTCCCTCTTCCTGAAAACAGAAAATATTTGTAATCTATGCCCAAAGGAAAATAACTACCATAAATTCTCTACAAAACGAAAGTTCCCGCCTGAGTTTCATGTGTACGATTTGCACAAGTTTTGCACTCTATATGACCATTCTACGTTTTTCTTTTCCTTCATTGTCACATATTTTTATGCCATTTTATCAATATTACAGATGCATGCTATAACTTTCATGCCTGTGGTATTTTTATCAATAAAAAGTGTGTATGTTAAAAATGCAACCCTTGTATTATTACCAGACCTTACGATGTTATGTGTTCTCGGTATGTCCACTCATAAAGCTTACATAAAAGCTCATCAGGTCATGGTGCAGGGAAAACTGTCTATTAGAAGACGCACCCTGACTTCACCATCTTCAAATTGGAAAATTCAAAAATGTATTCTAATACAAGCTGCAGCTTCAATTAGAGAATGTACGGTAGTGTCAAGTAAAAAACAGTGTCTATACATGTTTTAAAATGCATCTAATGAAACTTGAGCGTTACATGCTGTAAAATCCTAGTATCAATTGTCAATAAAATCTATATGAGTAATGATGCACAGCTCAAGAATAACAAACTGTTTTACACTTAATGCATAATATCTCTGGAGGTGTCCCAAATATCACAAACTTGATGAATCATGAGTATGGTATAATGCTTAATCAGAAAACTGCATTTTTGGTGCAAACATTGACTGACCCCCATTATAAATGACTGCAATAAGACATGACTTTTTAGTAATGGCTCATTTAGTAATGGCTCATATATACATACATATATATATATATATATATATATATATTATCATACCCCTTACCAATCTGGATTGCTACGTAAGCTTTCCATCCATAGCCCACATGAAGGCCTTCAGATTGTTAAAGGTACATTAAATCCCAAGCCTTCACAGAGAATATTGTCAGGGTTTCTGTCAGAGGAAAAAAAGGGTAAAATTGCATACATGTAGCCCCCCAAAATCTGAAATTTTGACCAATGTGCAGTGTTGGTCACGGATTGACACTGAGTATTTCCTTATGTGTTCTTTGTTAAATATGCTCTGTCCCTGATGTTCTCATTTAAATGTCCCTGAAATGGCATTTTGAATGTTTGTATCTCTGTACTGCCAGTGAAATTAAAAGCTCAAACACACCAGCTTTCTGGTTTATCTTCCACTTTCAACAGTATACTAGAACTACAAAAGATATGCTAGTCTCTTTAATCTCAGATATGGTGGTTAATCTTACAAACTCACATCAAATAAGGTAGCTATTGATAACAACCTTTTACCTTCAGTTAAGATTGGGCCCCTGTTGGAACACTCAGTGTACATGTTTTTTTATTTACTGTGCTGTGCAAATATAATCCAGTGAAAGTTTGCTTTGCATGTAGTTTTACTTTATGGTGGCAGAGCCTTGCTGGGTACTCATTTAAATGCTTCATAGAAAATGTTTGTCCACCACTTGTCATAACAGGCCCATGATTATAAAGTCAAACAATAGATGATGTGATTTGAACTGACTTTGATATTTGGAAAATCTGAAATTGGACAGATGTTACCTCTGGATTTCTGATTTCAGCAATATATCTTTAGGTGTGTATTTAAGGGTACAAAATGGAGACAAATTAATATGATTTAAGATTTAAACTAGTATAAAATAACGAGACAACATGACAAGGGGAGTATAGGTAACTTGATAAAATCCCTAATCCTACAATTTCCAGTAGAAAGGGCTTCCAAATTCAATTATTACTTTCAGGATATAAAACATACCTTCTCTTGCACTATGAGTACACAAGCTGACTGGGGAGGTCTACTTGCCAAATCCACAAAGACCCCTGTGGTGCCTTGGCGGTACTTGATAAGATATTCAGTTGGAGCAGAATCATGGCATTCTACATACTCCTTCACTTCCTGTATGGAAAAAAAACCCTGTTAGTTACATGTAAATTTGTTCATATGTGTTACAAGATTGTTTTAGGTTAAATCTCCTCTATCTTAATCCTAACATATAAAACACAAATGCACTTGGTAGGCAGTGCTACAATCTGTACATTTGATTCCAATTTATGCCAAATTAGAATGAAAAAATGCCCATATAAGATATATTCACACCTGCTAGCTAAGGGAGATAGCGTAGTTGCACGGTGACTAGCTTTTCTGCCTTTGGGATAAGCAAAGACCTACGGCATGAAATATGAACTTATTTTACTGAGTTAATGTAGACCTTTTGGACTTTACAAAGGTATCAGAGATTTTCTTCATTTTGGAATTATGACAATTTGAAATTGAAGTTCTCACAATTTAGGGTTCCTTCAAATTTGAGAGGTTCTTATTGACAAATTGTCCTAAATACAAAAAATCCCTAAATCCCTGGTACTTTTAAAGTCAGGTAGGTCTACATTAATTCAGTGAAAAGAAATCAAAATTTTATTAAACATGTAAAAAGTTATTTTGGCATTTGTATATGCTTGTAAGGTATCTCTAAATCTTTGTCCCAAACATGTATTTAATCTGCATATTATATTTATGCTCGTCTGAAAAATGTATACTTTTAAAATGTTTGCATTAATACTTTTCAATATATGGCCCTTCAAAGGTACTTTTACCCCAAAATACTGTTACAGTATTGTCCTTAATCAGCACTGTTATTTATTAGTGATTAGATAATTGTTTTTTTTTGGGGGGGGGGTGTTTTTTAGGGTTCATTTAATTGACATGTCAGTATAGATCTATATTCCTAAATTTAAATATTTCCAAGTTCTGTTTCACTAACCTGGTAATATGTTGCCGACTCCATTATGAATTTTCTTGTTACAGACACCCCATCAGGAAAGTTGATCCTAAATGTAGTGCCACGCTCAGGCTCTGGAGGAATAGTCCTGTGATGCTGTAAGGACATAAATTCTACTTTTATCAACAACAGATAAACAACAGAGCAAAGCATTTATGCTGCTGCTGATAATCCATTCAGTTACTGGACTAGACCTGAAACTCTCCTTAATTTGCAGAATTTCTCTTCAATAATAGTATGTGTATCAGGCCACAGCAGTGCATAAACTGTATTTCCTCAGCTGATAATTTACAAATTTTGGTCAGAAGATATCAAGAGGTTTTTACCCGTTGAGGTATCTGATATTAAGTAAAATCCACCGAACAGGACCAAAGAATAGTATTAAAGATTTGGAATTATTCAGATTGGGATGAGATGAGTTTTACATGAAAATATCATTTGCGTAGAAACACTTATGGATACATATAATAAATACCTCTCGGTTTCTTTCCCTGTTGGTACCTCTGTTTCCCTGCTCCAAAGAAAGGGAACCTCTAATCACAGTCTGGTGCTCGGTCTGTAGGAGCAAGTCATGTGAATTAAGGAATATGCTGTATCAACATATAACCATTCTTACAATATATTAACCCCATAAAGTTACAAATTAAGAGACTGCATTAACAACTTTACTCTGTGTACTTTGTGCACAAAATACTTGAAGCACCATAAGCAAAGCCATTCACATGGACCATTCATCTTTGCACCTGCATGGACATGAGCATGATGAGTGTAATTAATGTAGCATTATGTAGAATCATCAGAATTGTGGTTGCCAATCAGAGACTCCACATCAAATGTACAGTAAAAGAAGTCATTTAACAGCTCACTTTAATGTACATATACAATCTCAGTAAAATCATTTTATTGATTTATTATATCAAGATTAATAAGGCTGTACAAGTAACAATGGTATCCCTCTTATAAAGAGCAACTCCCCCCCCCCCCCCAAGCACATCAGCCTTCTAGGAGAGGTAGGCTTTCCTCTGTCGAGGGAAGAGGAGTGGTAATAGTGGATAATGTCAAAGCAGCTTTAAAAAAAATAGCTTTTATTCCAGTACAATGTACCTGAAAATATGAAAATTATAAAAAGTAACTGTTTGTCTTCAATAATCAGATACAAGAATGCTCTATCTTGAATATAGCACATCCCCAATACACTGTATGCCAAGCAGTTTATTAATTCTCTGCAAAGTCAAACTGAGTAATATTTATTTTGGTTGGTGCCTATTTTTTGACTGTTATGTGGCGTGGGGGCTTTCTAAGAGGGACACCCCTGTATATCACAGTGACTTACTTGGGCCCGATCTCTTTGCAGACTTTCTGCATATTGTGCATCTTGTTCACAGTGGATACATGTATTTGTGAATGTCCTGTGGCATGTCTGGCAAATCTACAGCAAATGATTAAAAGTCATAAGTATCATTATATACATTGACACACAAAGATATGAGACACTAATAATATTTTATTTAATGACAGCCCTATAAAAAAGGGTTGTGGACAATCCTGAATCCATATTCTGTAAGCGGCAATCCCCTAGTAAGAGGAAATTATTATCAAAAGTAAGCTTCATATAAGAAAAGAAATATGATAAACCTTGGAGTATAAAACTAATTATGTATGATCCTTCAAATTCAGATTTACAATGTGAATTACTATTTTTGAAAACTGAAGCAGTGTTGGGTTGTACCAGTAAGAACATAATGTATAGTATAGTTTTCCAAGACTGTAATGAGTCTTATATATGATAAATTGGGAATGAACTGGGGTACATGTTTAAAATGCCTGTATACTGAATACAGAGAATATGAAATATTTTGTTTTTCCTACCATTATTCATGGTAAATTATTAAACTTTTGAATGTCATTTGTCACGGACTATGGAAAATGGACATGCTGTATATTAATTATTATTAATAATTTACCAACCATAACATTGTGCATGATAAACAAGGTTGCCATGTTACTATGTCCAAAGGGATAAAGTGACACAAAAATGTCTCTATTCTAGAAATATCAAAAAACAAAAATGTCCCATCCGTGACACAAAAATGGTAATTAGCATAAATATGGATTCACAATCAGAGCTTAGGGTTCTCCACATGAAAAAAATTCCAATGTAAGTACTTTAAAATGTTTATTTTTCAGTGACAAGAAGAATTTTACTCTATGTGCAATTTTATTTTCTGGTATGTGTGTCCCTGTTATCATGGAAATATATATATATATATATACATATATATATATATATATATGTATATATATATATATATATATATATATATATATATATATATATATATATATATATATATATATATATATATATATATAGTGGTACCTCTCCTGAGAGACCCGTCTAATGAGAAACCGCATATCTTTTTAAAACCGCTCTCTCAGAACACTTTGCTATCTTTTCAAATGTTGTTGTACCTGTAATGATAGACCCCCTGTTTTGAGAGACCACATTTTGACCTGCCGTAGGGACGGTCTCTCAAAAGAGGTACCACTGTACACACATATAATGTAGACAAGTGTTTCTGTTAACCCCGGCCCCCCAAATGGGGGTATATTACTCCTTCAAAATATGGGATAGCCCATACAAGAAACATGCAAAGGGTTATAGTCTTGGTTAATAAAAAACACAAATTCGTAACAGAAACACTGCACATGATTATTATATCTCCTAATGCACATCAAATAATGTATCCACCAAAACTGAAATATCTGCATTTATATTTAGCTTAGTCTCAATAAAATGACACTTACGTGTAGATTTTGCAGCCCCAGGTCAGGTAGGGTACTGCTGGAACCCACATCCTGCAATTTATAACAAACGTTTAGTAAAATGATACTGATTCACGATTCCAAATATACCATCAGTTATTTTAGTACATGTATGCATTCAATTAAATGGAAATCCATCTTGATAAAAAATATTGAATGATTCAGTCAGTGGCAACACAGAATATAAATAAATGTCCTAATTCACAATATGACACAGGCTATAAAACAGTGTTTTAGGCACACTTTTTACATTTTGAAGGCTAACACAATGATTAATATGATTGTAAAATAGTCTATTGAAAACTGAATGAGGTCCACACAAAGGTGCAAAGATAATAAATGTAGCCTGACTTTTTCCAATGTAATTAGTAATAATTTTCAGAAAACAATTTACTAGAAGTGGCAAAATTGTAAAATATGGTTTTAATTTTCGACTAAAAATATACCGATCTGAGATTGTAAACCCCTCAGCATAACCAGCATTTCCAAATACATACCCTGTCACCTTGGTTACTTACATCTGAAAACTTTTGTAGTGGCAATTTTCTTCATTAAATTTCTACCTGTATGTTACAGAGGAATATCTGATATAAATTTGTGAAGCTTGGCTCAAGAGCTAGATTGGTAACAATGCATGGACAGAAACATGCTATGGCAGGCGTGGCAATGCTGACAATATTTCTCGAACTGAAAAGGCTGAGGGGTAAAAACCCAGATCTTTTTGTCATACCAAAAAAACACAAACAACACAACAAAATCTAGCTGAACTACCATCACCATTCATGATATATTTTTAAAAGGATATGATTATTCCCATCACCAGCCATTATAAAATCAGTTCCACCACCATTCAAATTGTTACCAATAACCATGCTTGGGTTAAAAGTAGAAAATAGCATACTATATAGTGAGGCAGTCTAATATAAGTCAGCACCCGTATGTATATTATGAAATTAAGCCATTGCTTAGTTAGATTTGGAATAAGTTTATTTCAATAAATGTAAGTAGACAAGGCATGCATAAATAAGTGCTTATACACATTGTGCCAAGTAAGTTTGACATGTTTCACCTGTCCTCATACTCATCAGATAAATGTATTACTGGGTAGTATACTGTAAATTTGCTATATTTTTGCGTGTATAAATTTTCAGGGTTTTTTGCAATTTTGACACTTCACTGTAGTTTTGATTTCCCTGTTTTGGACTTAGTCCCTGTTCGAGCAGTTAAAATACTAATACACAGCGTTTTTAATTTTCATTGTTGTGTGCTATTAGCAAATTCAGCGAAAATAAAAGAGTACAGAGAAATTAAAGCAATTTACAGTACATGTATTTAAATGATGAGAAGTTGAACATTGGTAAATTATAAGTTGTAAAATACATATATGGCTACAACAATTTCTGTGCAAACCCAGGGGTGACGCTTCTAAAAGACACACAGCCAGTGATAATTTACAGCATAGCAACATTATGAAAAAGGCTCTTACAATGGGAACTGATTCCACAATCTTTAGGAAGTTGCTGCAAGAAATATTGTAAATCTATAAATGAATGTCCGATGCATGAAACTGGGAATTTTATAATTAAAGAACTTGACTTTTGTTAGGAAATATTGAACAATGCATATTCCACTGTGCTGGTGGCACATAGGTCATGGTTTGGACCATCTGTCCACCTTTGGGATGAGGACAAAATATATTCTATTTAAGATTCTTCATAAATGAAATTCTTAGGATAATTTTTTTATTCATTACTGCAGATATGTGTTTTATCAGAAAACGGAAAAACTGGCAATGCCATGTATTTACACTACTGAGTAAAACATGGCAATTTATGGTAACTACAGCTGTGATAATTAATCTGTAAGACCAAAATTAAATTTGGTTACCTAGCATTATTAAACTTTAGGTTCTTATATTTTGATTGATACCATATTCAGATGGGTACTTTTGGGGGTGTGCCTTTTCGTTGTTGTGCGATCTGGCTCCCTAGTAATAAAATTTTCTTAGCAGTATTGATGGTAGTGTGGCAACCCTAATGTCACTTGAACCATTATATGGTTAACTTATGGTTTTGGTCTTTAGGTTTTTGTGTTTTTCCATTATACATAAAAGTGCTTGGGACACATGAAACCCTGTGTCTGTGACTATTTCGGATGTCTCACTTAATTCTTTGTGGACATAAAGAAATTATGTAACTTTCAACATCTTAACTTAATTTTCATAAAATAAAGGTGGCACAACTAGTATCAAAATTATTCTTGATTTCCACATCCTCAACAATCCCATGTATTTC
>CAXHWN010002200.1:0-18000 GCA_964020975.1 Hermodice carunculata
TCTTTCAGCACCCAGACAAGAGTTTTTTGGACTGAAATAAAAATTTTAAGTGTTGTAATTGTTAAATTTAATACATTATAATTTTTTCGGGCGTAATCGATATTAATGGTGGCAGAAATTTGTGTACCAGCAAAAGTCCACCACTTGTTGGTCTGTGCTGGGGATGGTTCGTCAAAAGAGGGACTACTGTATCGTATTTTTTTGATACAGGGAATTTTATTTCGATACGCGTATCGTGGATTGGCTGTATCGCAGTGCCCCGTTACCGCGGTATATCGTAACAACCTTAATGATCACATGGCCCAGGTCAACAGCTTTCGTTGGCATGAGTTGGGAGCTTACAGCGCCCCATTCAAGCCAAGGGAAGTTGTTGACATGAATTTAATTTAAAGGGGAAAGGGTCATATCAGCTAGTCTGCACCTAGCCCGTCACAGTCACTTCACAATGTTAAAACACAAACATTCAATACCTTTATCTTGGATCCTCGTTTCAAAATTTGTTGAAAACATCAAAAAACTGAAACCCTTTACAAATATATTAAGCATTGGCTCAACAACTAATTAGTATTTCCTTTCCAAATGGACCATTATATGATAAACAACTAATTAGTATTTCCTTTCCAAATGGACCATTATATGATAAACAACTACACAAGTCACCTGTCAGTATAATTCTGCCAATTATGTTATGTTTGTGATCAGTAACAGATGGCCCTGACACAGACACAGTACACTCAGCCATAGTCTGCAACCTGTACTTTGCGCACACCTTGTAACACAGGTTAGGTCTATTATCAGTCTGCATGCTGTTGGCCATAGTGACATCCAGACAACAATTGACCGGGCTCAAGTATATGCCTAGTACTCTGTCTGTCACTTCAGGGCGTTAATATCAGGAAGTACTTATACTTAAGATGACTCAGTGAGGAAAAAAAAAAAACACACACACACACACACACAAAACAATCATCCTATTACCTTTACAGAGAGTACTGACCTGACGATAAATTACATTGTCTATACACTTGTACATGCATATATATGTATGTATATATATATATACATATATATATATATATATATATATATATATATATATATATATATATATATATATATATATATATATATATATATATATATATATATATATATATATATATATATATATATATATATACTCTTTCTCACCAGGACTCCCCCACCCCCCAAAAAACATCACCCCCCAAAACAACATTAACTCCTTCAGTGCCAATCATGTCTAAAGTTGATCTACTGAAGTCAGACAAGTCTGACTTATAATTAAGATCTCAGATTCGTATTCCTCGTAAAAAGACCTTTCATTCAAGTATCAGTACAGTGGTCCCCCTCTTATAAGGCCCCCTGAAAAGAGGCCACCCCCTCTAGAAAGGCCACTTCTCCATGCAGCAAGTATGGGATTTCCATAATATACTCTCACTCAAGAGAGGCCACCCCTCTTACAAGGCCATGTTTCTGGTGCATTTGGGGTGGCCTTATAAGTGGGGGACCACTATATGCCTGTAGTTCCAGTGAGAAAACCTTTTGACTCGGCCCAAAATTTGGCACTAAAAGGGTTAATTCAATCTATTGTTCTTGTAATGTTTGATACTGCCAGCTCCCTTCCTCCAAACTGTGTTCATGTATTTCCTTCTAGATAAATAAACTTAACGGCTTTTGCATTTCAGTATAATTTACCTTCAACTCCAATGTTATGGACAATGTGTTTTTATTTTTACCATTTTGTGCCATCACCAAAATTCAAGGGAAAACCATAGGGCCACGTGAACAACTCCTGCTCAGCTGACCTAAGGTTGTCCCACAAAATCAAGGTTGCAACTGAATAGACCTGTGTTGAGCTTTAACTGAGTGTCTATGACATTTAGAAGTATTTCTATGATGGAAGAATGAGCCTCCTAAAAGCTCAGTCGAGACTAGCATGTCAGCTGAACTAAAAATAGTGTTCAGAGAATGGATTACCTTTTGGGCCCACAATCCTTTTTCCTCAATTCAGCTATCTTTTTTTGAGACTTCACAATAGGACACTTTACCATATTGTTATCTGTGACATGAAAAAGCAATTTTGGACGTGTTCTGGTGACTATCTGAGACCATTGTACCGTGCATCACCCCGACGGCCATCAAATAAATACTTCACAAAATTCATAACAAGTTTAAAGATAATACGAGGAAGCTGTTTTTCAATAGGAATGTGGTACACTATAATGTGCACCTCTGATAAAAATTTGGTGAAGCTGTGTTGGATCCTTGTTGAGACATTATGGTAATGTCCTCCATTGTGCGCCACTCAGACGACCCTGACGATAAATATTTTAAAGTTTCATAAAAAGTTAAATAAAAGGAGAACCTGGTTTTAAATTGGAACCTGATCCATCATAAGACGCATCTCTGACAAGAATTTGGTAAAGCTGTTGTCAGTATTTTTGAGATGTTCTGGTAACGTCACAGTTGACGCCATTCACATGGCCTTCAAATAAATACAATAAAAGTTTGAAAATAATCAGAGGAAGCTGGTTTTCAATAGGAACTTGGTCCATCAGAAGGTCTTTCTGTGACAAAAATTTGACAAGGCTACAGTGAATACCTTTTGAGATATCGCAGTAACATCGACAAGACAGACGGACAAGGCAGGGGACGACATTACCTTCCGCCACTTTATGTACCATGGGAAAATTGCAGTCCCACCTGGTGAACAAATTAAGAACTAGGAGTCCCTAGGAGTGTTCCTGTATGATATCAAAGTAATTAGGTGAGCAGTTTCGAGAGAAGGAGATTTTTTAGGATATGCACAAAAAAATAAAATTAAAGAAAAAAATCCAAAATTTACTAAAGTGTAACCATTCGAACAAACTTGGTAGAGACCCATCCAAAGTACATTTCCACCAAGTTTGAAGTCAATCTGGTTGACAGTTTCAGAGAAGAAGTACAAAATGTGAATTAGCATTAGAATTCCCATTGACTTGCATGTATAGTTACCACTTATTTAAAAGCTCACCAGTACTTTTGGACCTGTATCTGCTATCGGGGCAACCGTCTCCATTAAGCTTTGTCTTTGACACTCAGCCTTTTGCTGACCCTTATTTCATTGCCTCAGGCCGACTTTTATGTCTGATACAAAATATCATTTCTGGGGCCTACAACTGGTCACTGTTTGTCGTTGTATTCACATTTTCAGGTAATGCTCACTCTGGAAAACTACCACTATATATTGTACATTATATTCATTTGACAAATTAACCTTCCCTCAACACTAATCACACATATATTTTGAACGCTACCTCTTCAAAATATCTAATCGACTTAGCTGCCATTGTGAAAATAGTGAGTTCTGCACCCAAAGCCAATGGCTTGTGAATGACCATTAGGACGATCTTGCCCAATGGGGGTGGGAAGAGGGTTTTATATTTGAAACCAAAAATATATATTTTGCAATTGTTTCAGAGCATCAATAATAATATATATGCTGATTTCCACATCAATTTTATTGGTATCTGAGGTGCTAATTTGAGATACACGTAAAAGGGCAGCAGATGCAAAATTGCTGTGACCAGAACTGAACTTACATGCCCTGACTTGGCAGGTTTGTCATAACAAATGGGCTCGCTATACAAATGTTGACCCTGCGGTTATGTAAAGAGTCAATACACATAACCCTCATATAAGCAGCACAATGTATTCACAACGTATGCAGCAATTGTTTAAGACCAGAAGTGAGTACTAACAATTTCAGAAGTGGTTGACTTTATATTTTCCATATTGGTTTACAAGTATTTTCTCTCTGGGAGTATAATCCTTACACAAACGGACCAGTTTTGTCCTGTGCTCTGCTGCCAGGCTGAGTGTCAGTGTTACCATGGTTACAACTGAACCACATAAGACCCAATGCTGTTGAAAATTTCAAACCTCAACCTTACAAGTTTTAATTTATCTGTCTTACGCTAATTACTTGAGCTCACAGTGAAAGTTAATGAGACACACATAGCTAGCTGTGATGCATGCTAACAGTCAAGTCTCTCAGTTGAAAATCAAAGGTATTTAATCCATTTGTTGAGCCAAGGCTGCTAATAAAGTACACAGTTTTAGTAGTAAGCAAGCATAATTTTGGTGGGCATTGTTGGTCAGTTGTATATATATTTGCTAGATCGACAGGTGCCCCCAAATTCATTGTAAAAATGCGTACGAGTTTTATTCCATGACTAATACAAGTACAATGTTTTGCACCTTAATTAACCTTTCCCTGAAAACTGGCCCGAACCAATAGGTGGTCAAATATCTGCTTCAGTGTTTTCAACTTATTTCAACACTCATGAATGAAATTTGACTGGCAATTATAGATGAGACATATTAAGATTACATGCCCTGGGTCAACGGCTTTCCTTGGCATGGGTTGCCTGAGGCTGTTGCCTCAGTCTTAATACAAGGGGAAAGGGTTAATTCCTACAGTACTTTATATCTCCTGATTTTACTTCAGTTTACTTTTCTACAGCCTTTCACTAGGTGAAAGGCGGTAGAAAAGTATACTGAAGTAAAATCCTCGGTGACCTTTGGAATAGGGTCAAGGTCAACCACCTTCACACTTAACCTAGCCCTTATACTGCAGTATATACCTGGGCACTATTTAAGTCATATCTCAAAAACTTCTAGAGTTATGGTGCAGAAACAAGTCTCTCTACCTACCGACTGACATGAACAAAGATATATGCCCTGCCTTCTTCGAAGGAGGGCATAACAATGTATTAATTTCAAAAAGTAAATGTTATTATGCAATATTCAGCCTAAACAATAGAATTGAATTAAGAAAATTTTCTTACACATTACTTCTGACAGTGTTGAAAACGGATGTCTGTCAGATTCATTTAAAATTCAGTACAGTTCCTGGGTACAATGCTGATTCATATCATACGGCATTGGCATGCCTCTGTAATCATTTCATGATTTTCTTGTGAATTTTTTAAAAATACATGTACCAAATGATTGGTAAGTGCTCGTGTTAACATTATACATGTTGTAAGCCCACAAATACTCAACCTGTATTTGCAACAACAGGTACAGGTAGTCTTCGATCTTTCATCAGATTCCTTTCAAATTTTAAATAGTTGATACATGTACACATAGCTATGATGTTGCTCAAATCGTATTATACAGGTATATGGTTCTGTTGTTATCTCCTGACTCTATATGCATGTTTTGAATTACAAATACAAACTATGAAAGAATATATGCATTATTCAAGAAATGAGGGTTGCTTTTGTGTGTGTTACGGCATAATAATGTGGATAATTGAAGCTGGCATCCTGGGCGTGGCGCATGCGAGTGCACCACGCCCGATGCCACTTCAACCACCCATGTCACTGTGCCACAACAAGCACAAAAGACATCCTCATTTCTTATATTTGCATTTTTCCTTTAATTTTTCTGCTTGATTGCACAAATTTTGAAATTAAGTACACAGAATTAGGAGAAATGACAAGAAACTGATTTGCTCAACATGTTCAAACGTTAAATCCCACAAACCCAGGTGGACATGACTTATTGGAATGTGGGTGGGATACATAATATTATGTTATGGTCTGATAACACACCATGCTCATGTGTTATGGTCTTATAACAACCTTGTAATGCTAAAAGTTAGATTGAATGTAAACATTATTGCGTATGTGGATACTGAGCTTGTATCTGCAACTATATTCTCAGGTTTTTGTTGGGATTTATTTCAAATTTTGTACAGCTGATGGGTATAACATACTGCCTTTGGGATCCCTATAACAGTTCATGTATATTATAAAGATCTCTGATTTGCCCCTGTGGGGTGAAACTGCTCAGACTCTGACTGTTCATCACAGAAAACAAAACATTATAAAGATCTAACTCTAATGAAATCACTGTATTTCACAACCTGAAATTATCTCCAAAATATGTGGAAACATGAACATTTTCATCATGAGACAAAAAGTCCTAGCTCCTTGGGGGAAGGGCACATGGTATCTTCTTGTGTCATCTTTAGATGATACCTCACTCTAGTTGGTCTTACTTTCCATACTTTCCACTTGAAATTTGGCAGCTTTTGAACAATCACCAGCAATAAAAATCTGTATTTTTCTTCCTTAATCTTTGTTCAATATAACATCTCTCCCATGGCAGCCAAAAAAAAAAATCTATCAATTTTTTGTGAAAGGATGTTGACAGGTATGACAGGTGGGCTGCAAATGCCTCCCCAAACTCTATGGCAAAACACAATCTCTCGTTTGGGAAGCTGCAGAAAGAACTTTTATGGTTCCAATGTATCTACACTCCTCTCCCTTTTCAGGCCTTCACTGCACCAAAACCTACTGGTGGCTAAATGTCATGTTTCAATGTTTTTGATGAATTTCAAAACAAACGAAAATCAATTTGAATGACAATAGAGCAGATAAGCTCTAATGAAGTAGCACGCCCCACAGGTCAACAGCTTTCCTGCCAGTTATAAAAACAAAGCTGAATTTCACTTCAAAGGAGGAATGTTTAAATGGTAGAGTCACTGATTCGTGTTCTGAGGCATGCTGCATTTTTGCAGTTTAGAAGCTTACTTTTCATTTTTTGTAATTTTTGCTCAATCCGTCAGGACTGGAAATGCTGAATGTATGAATACATACATGTACATGTATTCAACAAGGTGCAGTTACATATACAAATCCTTTATAAAAACCTATTGGTAGAATAAATCTTCTTGATCAAATACTACTGAAATGGATCAAGATTAAGTACTTTATTGTATGCAATAATGTTGTGGCTGTATACCTGACACGATCTTGTTACCAGTTGTAATTCTTATTACAAATTCTAAGGATTATCTCACAAACATCCCATTTACCTTGTTATTTAGCTTGTGGTTACAAAACCTCACACACAGCAAACAGAGCGTGGTCACAAGAGTGTACCTGCACTACGCTTTGACTATATATGGATCTGGAACCTGTATCAAGTTTTTCTTTACTGAATTTGTTTTGTATATCCAGCAAAATGATTTAGTCAGCATTTCACCTCAATGTGCGACTCGAAACACCGCAAGTTGCTACTCAAAAACACAGTATGTTGGTACTCAAATACAGTATGTTGCTACTCAAAAACACAGTATGTTGGTACTCAAAAACAGTATGTTGGTACTCAAAAACACAGTATGTTGGTACTCAAACAGTATGTTGGTACTCAAAAAACACAGTATGTTGGTACTCAAAAACAGTATGTTGCTACTCAAAAACACAGTATGTTGGTACTCAAAAACAGTATGTTGGTACTCAAAAACGCAGTATGTTGGTACTTAAAGCCCAGCATGTTGCCCTACAAAACACATGCTGCTATTCAAATTGCATAAGTTTGCAACTCAATATAGCATGTGGCTGCTCAAATACACAATAGGTTGCAATCCAAAACAAGATATTGTTACTGAAAACATGGCATGTTGCTATTCCAACACATAGCATGTCTGGGCTAGCGCTAGCCATTAGACAATTTGCCAAATACTAACAGAGATAGGATTTGGCTGAAAGAAATTTCTATCAATCAGCAAAATTTGCAAAAGCAATTTTCATTTTTTTGGGGGGGGGGGTCATGAGTTAATCTTTGCCGTATGTTCATTGAAAAAATATGGAAGTTACCATGTTGGCTTTGGCTTTGCCTAATGAAATGGAACTTTGGCTATAAAATGATTGCAATTTGAGTCAAATTGGCAAAAACTTTTTAGTTCCTTGTGCTAGCCCAGCATGTTGCTACTCAAAGTACAGCACGTTGCTACCCTAAGTACAGAATGTTACTACTCAAAGTACAGCATGTGCTACTCCAAGTGCAGCATGTTGTTAACCAAGTACAGCATGTTGCTATCCTAAGTATAGAATGTTGCTACTCAAAGTACAGCATGTGCTACTTCAAGTATAGCATGTTGCTACCCCAAGTGCAGCATGTTGAATTCCAAGTATAGCATGTTGCTACTCCAAGTACAGCATGTGCTACTCCAAGTACAGTATGTTGCTACTCCAAGTACAGCATGTTGAATTCCAAGTAAAGCATTTTGCTACTCAATGTACAGCATGTTCTACTCCAAATACAGCATGTTCTACTCAAAGTACAGCATGTTGCTACTCCAAGTACAGCATGAGCTACTCCAAGTACAGCATGTTGCTACTCGAAGTACAGAATGTTGCTACTCCAATTACAGCATGTGCTACTCCAAGTACAGCATGTGCTACTCCAAGTATAGCATGTTGCTACTCCAAGTACAGCATGTTGCTACTCCAAGTACAGCATGTTGCTGGTCCAAGTACAGCATGTTGCTACACAAAGTATAGCATGTTGCTACTCCAAGTAGAGCATGTTGCTGCACAAAGTACAGCATGTTGCTACTCCAAGTGCAGCATGTTGCTACACAAAGTACAGCATGTTTATACTCCAAGTACAGCATGTTGCTACTCCAAGTACCGCATGTTGCTACACCAAGTACAGCATGTTGCTACTCCAAGTAGAGCATGTTGCTACACAAAGTAGAGCATGTTGCTACTCCAAGTGCAGCATGTTGCTACACAAAGTACAGCATGTTGCTACACAAAGTACAGCATGTTACTACTCCAAGTACAGCATGTTGCTACTCCAAGTGCATCATGTTGCTCCTCCAAGTACAGCATGTTGCTACTCAAAGTACAGCATGTTCTTACTTAAAGTACAGCATGTTGCTACTCAAAGGACAGCATGTTGCTACTCACACAGACAGCATGCCACTGCTCAAAACACATACTGCTCCCCAAAACACAGCATGTTGCAACTCCAATACACAACATGCTACTGCTCAAAATAGCCTACTCAGAACACAGGATGTTGCTTATGGACATTATGTTGCTACTCAAATAGACAGACTATTGTTGATCAAAACACAGAATGTTGCTATTCTAAAAGACAGCACGTTGCTACTCAAATAGACAGCATATTGCTGCTTAAACATGTTGCTCCTTAAAACTACTTGCTGCCACATACAATAGCCTTTTGCTACTCAATACACATCACGGTATACTACTTGTGTAGCACTTGATATTAATTTTTAAGACAGCACGTTGCTACTCAAATAGACAGCATATTGCTGCTTAAACATGTTGCTCCTTAAAACTACTTGCTGCCACATACAATAGCCTTTTGCTACTCAATACACATCACGATATACTACTTGTGTAGCACTTGATATTAATTTTTTTGACTTAAGTACACTTTATTAGAGTATTTTCTATTTCATGGGCGTAGTACACTTTATGACTCTCGTGTATCAATGTTTAATTTCTGTCCATGGCTTTCATGTAATACCCTGAAAAGTATATATTTTCTGAAAGTCAACATAATATCATGTCAGATTCAGGCACTAAAACACGATTTTATTATCACTATTGATGTTAATTAATTTCAATCAAAATTCTGAAATTTTGCATAAAACTAGCGCTTTAACAATTAAAAATCAGATTTAGTTTGTAGTATCAAATGAAAGGTCACATAATGCTCTCCAAAAGTGTCTTTTAAATTTTCGAAAAAGGGTCTATTTCTAATTTTATGGCTGTTCATTTTTTTCACAAATTCAAAAATCTATTTTTAATTTAAACATCCAGTAAGTTTGAACTAAAATCATTATGCAAATTTTAAAATACTTTTTTTCCCTGCTAGGGGAGTGTATTTTTTAATTTCCCATAAGAAATGTTTCAGTTTTTGGTGTTTGTGCTACTTTTTGGGGTTTTTTTCTGTAAAAATAGATAAAATTGTTGAAGTTTTTTTTAATTGAGCAATTAAATTTAAATTTCTTAACACTTACAAAGATTTCATTATTTCAATACCTTAATCCAAATGTTTACTTTTAGAAAATATACAATTTAAATGATCTCAAATGTGAAGTCTAATGTGTAATTGGACATGTTTGTACATAGCAAATTGGTGTTTTTTGTGTAAAATGCTGTGAAAGTGTACCACGCCCTTAACTTTGGTAAACTGCTCAGCAAATTCAAAACATTAATTCAAAGCAAGCTTTGTCCCTCTTAACCCTTGCATGGTTGACTTTCATGTTCTACATGGCAAATTCCCCCTTACTCTTACTGTTGCACCTGTGGTCAATCTGACTTAATAGTTGCCTTATGTATTGTCACTGTCAGCACAAAATCTATAGCATTCATACTCAAATATGAAGTGTTTTCTTTGGAAAATTTTTTCATGTGAACTATGCGGTCTAGACTAAGGTCTTTGAGTGTCTGGTTGTTGTCACTCATGTACCATGGTCCCTGTCTTGAAAGACCACCCCAATAAGAGACCATCTGCACTGAAACATCTCCTTTTCAGGACGCTTTGGCGAGTACATTTACTTTATTTATACCTCCCATGACAGACCACCTGTCTTGAGTGACCACACTGTGCTTACTCCAAGGGACTGGCCTTAATGACAGGCTTCACTCTACTCTTTATTCAGTCATCCAATGGTCAACATCTGGGTCACTTCATTGGCATATCCATGATCTACAACAAGCGTTCTGCACATTTAGATCATTTCATTCCCATGCATATCTATCATACGCAGCATTCTGTGAATTCCTCAAACAATACTTCCTGCTTTCTCAGAACCATAACCGGGCAATGCTTGGTAAGGTATTTCCCTAGAAGTGTGTCAAAAACAACATCATATTTTGAAAGAAGTTCTGCTGAAAACTCAATATTGAAAAATTTAAATTACATTTTTCAATGCCACTGAAAAACACAACAGGAAGGCATTCAAAATGGACCAATTGATGCCACCTTGCAACCATTTGACAGGATTTGTAAATATAGCATTCAGAGACCAGATTACCCTCGGCGCCCACAATCTTTTTTCTTCAATTCTGCATTTTTTTTTTTTTTTTGGTGACACTTCACAGTAGAATACTTTACATACAATTTCTATATTGTGGTTTATGAAATGAAAGAGCACTTTTGCATGTGTTCTTGGGGCAGGTCCTGGTGACAGAGACCCCTGTACTGTGTGTCACTCATATGGCCATCAAATAAATACTTCAAAATGTTCACAACAAGTTTTAAAATAATGAGACGAAACTGGTTTTCAATAGAAATGTGGTCCACTATAATGTGCATCTCAAAAAAAAAATTGGTGAAGCGGCATTGGATCATTGTTGAGATATTAAGTTAACATTGCCCCTTGTGCACCACTCAGACGGCCTCCAAATATATACTTTAAAGTTTCATAAAAAGTTTTTAAATACATAGAGGAAGCTGGTTTTAAAAAAGTTCTGGTCTATCATAAGATGCATCTTTGACCAAAATTTGGTAAAGCTGTGGTCATGATTTTTTGAGATATCCCCTTAACGTAGTTAGGGTTGGTGCCAGTCAGATGGCCTTTCAAAAAAAGTTTAAAACTAATCAGAGGAAGCTGGTTTTATTGGGTTCTGGTCCATCATAAGAAACACTTCTGAAAAAAATTTGGTAAAGCTGTGACCAGAATTTTTTGAGACATTGTGGTAATGTTGTCATGGTTGATGCCACTTAGACAGCTTTCAAATAAGTATGTTAAAAGTTTCATAAAAAGTTTAAAAATAATCAGATGAAGCTGGTTTTAAATAGGATTCTGGTCCATCATTGATACATCTCTGACAGAAATTTGGTAAACCTGTGACCAGTATTTTTTTAAATATCCCGGTAACGTCGTCAGGGTTGATGCCACATAGACAGCTTTCAAATAAATACATGTATATGAAAAGTTTCATAAAAAGTTTAAAAATAATCAGAGGAAGCTGGTTTTTAAATAGGGTTCTGGTCCATCATAACATGCATCTCTGACAAAAATTTGGTAAAGCTGAGGTCAATATTTTTTGAGATATCGCGGTAACATCGTCAGGGTTGACCCCATACATTAAAAGTTTAAAAATAATCACAGAAAGCTGGTTTGCAATCGGAACCTGGTCCATCATAAGGTCCTCATGTGACGAAAATTTGGTACAGCTACAGTGAATATTTTTTGAGATATAGAGGTAACATCGACAAGACGGATGGATGGATGGATGGACGGACAGACGACAAATACAAAATAAATACCCTCCGGCACTTTATGTGCAGAGGGTAAAAATTACATCTTGGCCAGGCAGTAAACCATGACAAACTGAACTGTTATTTTACGTGCACAATTACAATTTAAATGCTCGATATCATTTTTACTAAAAAATGTGAATAAGCAGAATGTGAAAAAGATATGAATTGGAACCATCAATATTGAACTACATGTAGTACAATTATTTACATCGCATAATGGCAAAAATGAGGTGGGGATTAATTTAGTCCCAGTAATCCGTCTCAACATTTTTGGTGATTTACCCCAAGATATTTGGGTGCATGAGCTGCAACACGCTCGCCTTTCATCTTTGCAGCCCTGATTCGATTGACAGCCAGGGATGCAAGTGGATATTAAGGGTCCCTAGCGCTCTGACTGCAGGGTGGTTTTCTCTGAATCCTTAATTTTCCTCCACCAAACAAGAAGGTAGGAAAGTGTATGCTAACATCTGTGCCATGGAGAGTAATGAACATCGGCTTGGTCAGTTTCACAATCCATGTAACAGATATGACATGTAACAGACACTCCTTTGCCCCCAAAAACTTAAATGAAATTCAGGACTAAGTTACAAAACCTGCATCAGTAAAAAGATCCTTTGTCAACACTCTGGCCCCTCGATGCAACAAATACCACTACTGGAAAAGCACCTTGAACTGAAACATTGTTGAGCCATATCTTTTTTTTTTCTTAATGGCCACTTAGTGACATGTGACTATAGGGTGGCAGGAATTAGGCTTACAAAGTGGGTGAATTGTTGTCGCCCTTTTCGCCAGATTAAAATGTGTTAACGGCCTGCCCACACCTAATGTATATCGCACCCAGAATACATACCAACTTGAGATGAGCCCAGCTAAGCTTCAGCTGCAGCTTACAATAAAAAAATAAAAATCATGGGACCCTGAATGGATGAACAAATTTGGTAGAGTCCCACCCAAGGTATGCCCCACCAAGTCTGAAGAGGTTTGAGAGAAGTCCAAAATGTAGACTGTGGGCAATTCATCATGTTAAACCTAAACTAACATGTCAGCTGAGGTAAAAGGCTGACTGGACACCATGCAGGCCAGCATTGGTGGTCAAATGAAAGCTCATAATCATTACCATGCAGGACTCGATCTACACACTGAATGTAAGATTCACATCTCATTCTAAAGCGCAGTGATAAATTAAGGCCTGGGCCACCAGTTGTTACATTACCTGGTGAAATAGGAGCATCACGCGTGATTGACCACGCACTGTGTAATTTATTGGTCACTCCAGACTATACCTATATGTGCGAACACAAACGGAAGCTTCCAGTTAGGAAGAACCTAAAATATACATTCATAATCTTGTATCTTGGACCATGCATGTACACATTAGGTACTGATATGGACTGGGAATAATAAGAGAAACCCCTAGTATTGAATGTGGTCTTTTGAATGTCTTCGTATTTAGCCACAATTTAAGTTCCATGGTGGGCGGCCTACTCTTCGTCCACAACAAAAATTCAATCATTTAAACATATGTAGCTGAACTGACTCAGCGTTATTACCCAGATACCAGGTCTCCAAACATCCTGAATAGCATGAAAACATTCTAGGTCATTTTGAAGGAGAAAACCGGTCAACCCTTTCTGTACTGAAATAAAGCTCCATGCCTTACCAGTAACAAAGACAGCTGTTGACCAACAGCAGGCTATTCTTGCAAGTCTTACCAACAAATCCCCCCCCCCCCGCCTTTTTTTTTGTCATGTTTTTATATGTTATCATCAAATTTCACTCAAAAGGCTGTCAACTGACAATAAACTAAATATGTTTCAGGGATGGTTCAACATTTTCATCATTTTTGAATTAGTACTTACAGTACGCAGGGGGGGAGGGTTAAATGGGTCTGTACACTTTCACAGAATGTGGAAAATGATGGTCAATTTTTGGCCTGTTTTGTGCAATTTTGCTATGATTTTCTGGGAAAATCATCATTTTTAAAGTACTAATTTGGGGGGAGGGAGGGGGGTCATGAATTTAGTACTCTAAGTACTAATTCAAAAATGATGATAATGCTGAACCATCCCTAAACATTGTCAAAGTCAACAGTCTGGTTATTTCTTAGAGGTTAAGTCACTTGGTATTGAAAGTAATAGAGGGGTACTTGCTGCCTGAAACCACCTGAACTGCCAGACAAAATGGCAATATGTGGGAGGAGATCTCAAATTACAGGGAAACTAACAAAGAAATAGAGGCCCGTGTCATGAAAAGGTGCTCTTAGCTCTCTCAGTGCCAATCACATCTTAAGTTGATGTACTGAAGTCAAACTAGTCTGAATTATCATCAAGATCCTAGATTCGTATTCCTTGTAAAAAGACCTTTCATTCAAGTACCAGTATGCCTATAGTTTCAGTGAGAGTACCCCAGGTCAACAGCTTTCCTCAGCCTGCGTTGGGCGCAATGTGTCCAGTGCGCACTGAGAAAAGCTATTGACTTGGTCCAAACTTTGGCACTGAAAGGGTTAGAAAAGTAATGTGGTCTTTCACATGAGGAGGTCTTTAGAGCAGGTAATACTCTATGGTGGTAAATGTTATTAAAGACTACCCCTACCACCAGCAAAGGTCATTTAATATCACAGGTGGTCTTAAAATACAGGTAATCTATGTAGCAAAAAAAAAAAAAACTACTCTTGTAAGTCTTGTCATCGAAAGATGCTCAGTGTCTCAGAAGAGGTGGTCTGTAGAACAGGTTCCACTGTACATCATTTATGGGAATGGCCCTGACCTTTCCACCCTCAAACCAGCCAAAGCTGGCTAGTGGTCAAATGTCCTCTGCTTCAATGTTATTATTTCAACAATAAATAATAAGCAATTTGAATGAAGATTATAAGTGAGACCAGTCAAGACCCTCCCCATTAACAGCTTGCCTTGTGTTGGGCTGTGCTCAACCAATGCCAAGTAACGCTCTTACTTCTGTCTTAAACCTTAAAGCTCAGATTTAAGACTGAGTCAACAGCTTTCCTCAGGACACTTTGCATGCATTGGGTGATTTAAGACTGAGTCAACAGCTTTCCTCAGGACACTTTGCATGCATTGAGTGCAAAGCGTCTTGAGGAAAGCTGTTGACTACTTTTTGCTTTAGACTAGGCTTGCTGGTATTTGAATGAAAGGTATCTTCATGAGGAATTTGATTCTTTAAACCATTCTATGTTTAACGGTAAAGCGAAAAAAAATTTAGCTGTGATTAGCACTTTAAGGGTTAATTCAAGGGGAAAAGAGTTAAATGTGGACTCCATGTCCTGGACACTAACTTCATTGTGACAGGTCTGACCTTGAAAAGTCCATTAGAAGTTGCAGCAGGATATCTCTGCTTGGCAGAACTTTAAGGTTAACTGCAGGTACTATTTATAACATGCTTGTGTGAAAATATGCCACTGTTGTGGCTGACAACACTATCAAGTTTCCATACAGTTGGGTCCACAAAGGATTCCCCAGGAGGAGGCCAGCATGCAGTGACAGCACCAATTGTGACATCAGTAAACATGTCAAAGAAAGTAGCATCATGATAACTGGTAATAGTTACTGTGTCGATATTTTTAGTTGTTCACAGGACTTGGACTGCATCATACTGTAAATTCAAACCAAATTCACTAAAGTGGCCTTGTGACCTTGGAAATTAGGTCAAGGTTACCCTTCTTTGAAGCTGATCTAGTCCTAATAAAAGACTATAAACAGCTACAAAATAAAAGCTCTGGATCAAAAAAATCGGCAGTTATTAAGTAGAAACCAAATTCAGTAATGTGGCTTTGTCACATTGGAAATTGATTTAAAGTCACATTTCAGAGCTTTACCTAGCTCTTATACAAGGCTTTGTTCCTGTGCAAAATGAAAGCCTTAGGTCAAAAACATCTTTAATCATCATGTGGAAACCAAGTTCACTAACAGGGCTCCAGGTGTTGACCTTGGGAATGTGGTCAAGGTCATTTATCTTCTAAGCTGACCAAGCCCTGGCAGAGGACCATTGCCGTGTCCAATATTAAAGCCATAACTTAAATTCTGAGTTAAAATGCAAAAACGAAGTTCACTAAAGTGGCCTTGTGATCTTTGATTTCATGTCAAGGTCACCCATCTCCAAACCTAACCTACCCCGGTTAAGGACTATAATACTGTGTAATAGTCAGGTCCTATCATAAAAAAATTTCCAGTTATCATGTGGAAACCAAACTTACTATAGTACCTGTGACCTTGGAAATAGGGTCATGGTCAACCATCTTTACACATCGCCAGGAGTATATACCTGGCCACTATCAAGGTCCTATCTCAAAAACTTTGTGAGTTATGCTGTGGAAACGACAGTCTCTCTAACCAACCGATCAACTGACCAACCTACCCACCAACCGACATGAGCAAAGCTATATTTTCAGAGCTCCATTTTTTTAGTTGCTGGAAAACTGCAGGTATAGTTACTGACACTTCTTCCAAGGGTGGCATAATAAAACAGAATTAAACAGTATAATAACATGGATTCAGTATGAACTAGAACAGACTGATTCTCCAACAGAAAATCAAATGTCTCCCAGTGGAACACTTACATCTCTGAATAAGCTACAGGTGATAACAAATTACAAATGACCAAGTTTCCTTGAAAATTACAATCCTATTTTAGCTCTCACCTAGATACATTACTCTAGCAATTTTCATCAAGTTCTTCAAGACTTATTGCAGAGAAACCAATTTCACATAAATGACCCTGTGACCTTGAAAATTAGGTCAAGGTCACCCAAATACAATCGCAACCTTGCTCTTACCTTGATACATAATCCTACCGAGTTTCATCAAATTCACCCTGTTCTTCATGACTTATCGAACGGAAACCAATTTCACATAAGTGACCCTGTGACCTTGAGAATTTGCTCAAAGTCATCCAAATACAATCCCAACCTAGGTCTTGCCTAGATACATAATCCTACCAAGTTTTATCAAATTCCATCAAGTTCTTCAAGACTTATCGCACGGAAACCAATTTCACAAAAGTGACCCTGTTACCTTGAAAATTATGTCAAGGTCATCCAAATACAATCCCAACCTAGGTCTTGCCAAGATTCATAATCCTACCGAGTTTCATCAAATTCACCCTGTTCTTCATGACTTATCGAACGGAAACCAATTTCACATAAGTGACCCTGTGACCTTGAGAATTTGCTCAAAGTCATCCAAATACAATCCCAATCTAGGTCTTGCCTAGATACATAATCCTACCAAGTTTTATCAAATTCCATCAAGTTCTTCAAGACTTATCGCACGGAAACCAATTTCACAAAAGTGACCCTGTTACCTTGAAAATTATGTCAAGGTCATCCAAATACAATCCCAACCTAGGTCTTGCCAAGATTCATAATCCTACCAAGTTTCATCAAATTCCATCAAGTTTTTCAAGACTTATCGCACGGAAACCAATTTCACATAAGTGACCCTGTGACCTTGAAAATTAGGTCAAGGTCACCCAAATACAATCTCAACCTAGGTCTTGCCTAGATACATAATCCTACCAAGTTTCATCATATTCTGTCAAGTCCTTCAAGACTTATCGCAGGGAAACCAAGTGTTGAAGAACATGAACAACAACAACAACAACAAGCGGAAGAAACGGGCACTAAAACAATATGTCCCCCGGGCTTCCACCGGGGGACATAACTATGTTCAGTATAGTGTGAAATAAAACTCCAGTTGAATTCCTGAAATACAAAAACTGCAAAAATTTATATTTGTGCAAAATATTAAAGTACATAAACAAAACGTCCTTGCCTGTAGCAATCATGATCACCTTTACACCAGGCACACGAAGGACAGGTACCTAATGCATGATTTTTGTAACTTTTGCAGTCATATTCAGAGCTGCAATTTTTTCAGT
>CAXHWN010002201.1:0-51651 GCA_964020975.1 Hermodice carunculata
TGTATTAATTTTTATCATGAAGGAGGTTCTATAAGCATGTGTATATGCTTCTTTCCCTCCTGCCAATATTTGTGTTATATATTTTATGTATTATGATTTTATTGGATTATTTGGCGAATAAACAAATCAAATCAAACCAAGAAAGATTACATTTTCGTAACATTTTCTTAACTTAAATGCTGATGACTTCCATTTTTTTCTGACATGTCTAAGTACATATTTACTCAATGTCAAATATTACTCCAATTTGACAGTATTTACTCATATGTCACAAATGTGACACTTTATGTTGAAATATTAACTCAGGGTTGTCAGCGAAATAGAGCTTTATTGTTTGGAGACTTTCAAAGTGAGGAGTAGGTGTCATCATGGATTTGTTTTACATTTCCCGTGCAGGATGTCTATTGTTACAGTATTTGTTAGGATTTCCTTTTTTTTTGGTGTAACTAAACCGAATTTTAAAATTAATCTCTACTTTCAGCTTCCCCCTCTCTTGCCAAAACATATCACAATAGTAATTTCACCACTTAAAAGTCTCATGCAAGGCCAACTGAAGAGATGGAACAATGTTGGTGCTAAAAACGCTGCAATTATGGATGGCTCTTCCTACTTGTACTTCTGGGACAGACTTTAAAGGAGAAAAGTATCATTACATTTCAAGTAAATCAAGCAATCCTTTTTTACATTTCCATCTCTTGTTTTGACATGTATAAATTTCAAAAAATCTTTCCTGGCAATCCTCAATCTGATTTTTTTTTTGTGCGGGGGTGGGGGGTGTACACTGTCTTCTAAGTTAATTCCTAAATTTCCTACATATAAATTTAGTTTTTGAAATCTTCATTCCGACATTTGCTACATATACAAGACCTGGGTGACAGTTTTCCTGGGAAAACTTTCCCAAAAGTACTGGAGGAAGTTAGTGAGGTTACAGAATACCTTGAATATCCACCTGTCTTCTTCTGAAATTCCCCCTCCCCCCCCCCCCCCCCCCCCCCCCCCCCCCCCCCGTTGATTCACACAAACTCCATTTCGACTTTGTGAGTATTTACATTAGATTCCATTTTCTTAAATTTAAGATTCTTCAGGTGATCATTTACACTCCTTACTCATGTCTAAGTCTTAAGGTCTTGGACCAGTAACCTAGGCCTAATGCATTTCCATGTTAAAATAGCGACATTCCCTGGCTTATTTCTCCTATTTGAAACGTAAAACTGCAACTTCCTTGGCATTCTGCTTCAAGTTTATACCGGGAGCAGCAAGTTAAAACCAAGAAAATGGGGGGTCATGTGATTAGATTTTTTTTTACAGGTGCATTTGTGTACCTTACCTCAATGATTGACCGTTCCGCGCCAAAAATGTCTCCAAAAATACACAAAGTTATCACAGATTTAAAATATTTCTAGAGTAGCAGTGCCCTTCTAAAACTCACAGTTGATAAGTATTTTCCTAGCCAAAATGATGATGGGACTTAATTTGGGATGCTCTGCTCCTGTGATATTAACATCCAATAGACACAGCAACAGTATTCAGTACTCGATCAAAAGTTGTGGATCAGTTGACTCGACCTTGAGGGGTTACTGGTCCAAGACCTTAAGCAAACCACTATACGTATTTACAAAGATAAAACACCACGAATACGCTGCACGCGTTTGGAAAATACAACTCCTCCTTTCATCCTTGTTGTGGCGCGCCTCACACACGTGGGTCTGTTGATATTCGCATTTTTCCGGTCACGCATGGGCAGACGCATATGGAAGTTGTACTGTTCAATAATTCACAAAACCCTCAGTTTTGTAAGCAAAACCCAGAGTTTTGGTACAAAACCCAGGATTTTGTACGTAAACCTGTGGGTTTTGTAACAATACCCTGAGTTTTGATTGCAAATCCCAGGGTTTTGTCACAAAACCCTGGGTTTTGTGCACTACACAGGATAACAGAGCAAATATCAGAATTTTAAAATTTTGTTCAATAATAGACACAAAACCCTGGGTTTTTTATCACAAAACCCAGGGTTTGGCAGACCGAACCGTGGGTTTAGCTTGGAAAACCCAAGGTTTTGCCACAAAACCCAGGGATTTGCACACAAAACTCTGGGTTTTGTAACAAAACCCAGGGTTTGCTTTGTTATCCAATCTTTTGACAAAACTCACGATTTTGTTTCAAAACCGTGAGTTTTGTCCTGATAACCGTGGGTTTTGCAGTTGTTTTGTTCAATTATTTGCAAAACCCAGGGTTTTCTGACGTCAGATATCCCACGGTTTTGAATAATTCGCAAAACCCTGGGATTCGTGACGTCACAAAACCCAAGGTTTGGTATTTTACCGCCAAATTCGTCATATGAATATGCCTACCACTCACAACACGGCTTGCTTTCTGAACTTGCTATAAACCAATATCATGCTAAGATGGTGGATCTCGGAAAATTTCCATCGATTCGCAACTTAAAATCTCGTGTATTTTATCACTGTGTGCACTTCATGAGCTCATATTTCAGGTACTACAAGAGAAAACATGTAAGATGTATAACGTGTATGTGTTTTTAAGAAATTTAATAGATTAAGACTGATTTTCAGTTTCTGGGACCGTGCGACCGGGCTGAAGTTTTCGCAGCATAAGGCCTCTGATCTGCCACGCCCTTGTGCCGCTGCCTGTGACCGTTAATTACAAAACGACTGCCACATCACATCGTGTTGATAATTATCTCAACACGACTTATTCTTAAATTGTTACATGGTAATCTTTAACTTTACCTTCATTCCCACCATTCAGAATTTGCATCTATTTCTGTGTCAGCTACTAGATACTAGATACTAAAGCTCTTCCCCAGGAGCTCTGCAACTTGAAGGGTGAAAACCCCGCCTGTAACGGCATGTCCCTGTGCCAGCCACTATACCCCATACAAACTACCTATTCCCACTACTGAGTTGTGTACAAGTTTTTTTGTTGAGAAGCACTGGAAATAACCCCAAGACAGCCTGGCACCTTTTCAAGAACTGTCAAATGGTTCAGTGTACACACGCATGTCCACCAATTGATAAATAAACAGACACAACAAACCAAAAGCCAGTTAGACATTTTCGGGCATCACAGTATTGTTCTTTTACCAAAACCAACAACTTCAGCATTGAGAAATATCCAAGTCCAAAATTTTTACTCGATTAAATTAATTAATTAAAAAATTTTAAAGGATTTGTTAGGTATCGATCCAGCCACCCCTTGACTGGCAGTAAGTTGAACTCCAACACCATCTTTCATCACAGTACAGAGAGATTGCAAGAGAGTGCCACTTAAAACCTTTTTGTACCCAACGCCAAGCATCTTGTACTTAATATTTGCAAATATTATATTTTGTTTCAACATAAATTGAACAAATCAATAACAAAGTGACTCCTTTGGAATATTCTGCCATAAAGATGGCAACAGCTGATATACATTGACGGCACTAACTATTTGCATATCCACATATTGCGTCCCATGGTACCTTTTTTTTAGAGATCACCATTAGCACCTTCAAAACTGAAAAAGGAAGTGCTCCATAAGGGCCCCAAGTCACGTGCAGTTTGTGCAAGATGTAGCACAGAGTACACATTGATGGTCATGTTTGTACTACTGCACAGAGAAGGCATCATCAGGAGAAAATAATTAGGCAGTTTCTGACTCTTCTCGAGGTCAATCTCACTAATGCTGGATCCCGACAACAAATATATGCCTTCAACCAGTGTACAATAGTGGTATAGATATTCTGGTCTTAACAATGTAATAACACAAGATATTGAGTAATAAAACAACCAAGATCTAAGCTCGGCTGCTTTCCAAAATTTCAGATGTTCCCCCAATGGACCATGGCATTCATGTAATGAAACTTGGAGATCGAATATAGTTTTCTGTCGACTAACTCTCTGTACTTATAAAGTGAGAATGGTTCTGACCTGTGCGATGAATTGAACCATAGTTTAAGCAGGAGGTGTGATATGCCAAGTAGAACAAGATGCATGTAGTCAATGGATACCCCTCTGACATAGTCAAACTTTGGAACCACCATGAAAAAAGATGGACCCTCGATCCCAGTTGAAGGTTTTTTTGAGTATCAGTGGCCAGTTTAGCATCTTGAATGCTCTGTTCCACGCTGCGACAAGGACCTGCTGGATCTTCATTTTGAAAAGGAAATATTCTCATATTCCCCCCCTCCTGACGTGCTGTAATTTTCTTTTTTGAACACATTTTATTCATGCATATTCCCCATTGTACTGATTTGTATTCAAGATCAAGCTGTGGGCCGGAATATCACAAGATAAACACAAGAGAAAAGCTTGAACATTCCTAGTTTCATTACCTATTTTAATCTCAATTCCACTTTCAAGTTCTAACACGCTTTTGTACAGTGGCTTGCAAAAGGATGGCATGAATGGCTTGCATTTGCCAAACCAGAGGCCACACATGAGCATGTTTTCCCGCTTTCTGCGCATGTGGTGAGGTAATTCTTTAAACATGAGGAATATTGGCCAAACAGATGTAGGTGAAGTTTTAAATATTGGCACACCATCAGTATTGACTGTAAATGAAATGTTATGTGGATAGAGTAAACTTCGTAGACCTCCATTATCACTAAGCTTTCAATATTATGTTGCATCAAAAATATCCTTAATGTTGAACAAATTTTTCTTAATCCTGCCATGTCTATGTTTGATACCTTCCATAAACAGCTCTTCGGCAAAGAGATTAATGAGGTGTTTCACCACAGAGAGTTCAAGATAATAGCTCTTTGCTCCAGTAGCTTTCAGATCTTTTGAGCAAAATTAATTTCGACAAGTCACTTGAGTTGAAGTTGCAGGTGGGAAACACAAAGAGCAGTAATAGTGCCTTACTACAGGTGATTTCATCAGCTGAAACATCTGTTTGAATTTATGTACACTTTGAAAAGCTGAACTTGATACTAAGAGATGGACATTTATCAAAGATAACAGGCATGACATTTGTGTCACAGATAAAGAAAGTGTGATCACATACAACCAAATGAGCAGCATGCAAGTCTTCACACTAAGTGAATGTCCAGGATAAATCAGTTTATCATTGTCACACTCACTAGCATCATTAGTGCTACAGTCTTGGCCTATTAAATCATCAAGGTCTTCTATATCATCATTACTTTCATCTGCAGTTCATGGGGTCCAATTGCGTTGACCTTCAAGTTCACTTAAATGATCTTGAGCCACAATAGGCTCATGATTTTCTATAATGTTTGTTATGTTAGTTTCAATCTTTTGTTTCACACTTGCAGTAATTTCACTGGTTCCATGTATATGTTCAGTGGCTGTGTCATCTGTAGACATGAGCCTGTCGCCTTGGAAACTGCAATGTCTACCTTAAGGTTCTTCATTTATATTTTGAATGTAGTGTTGATCATAAGCACACTTCGCACCTTTGGGGGATTGACTTGTATCGCATAAAACATTTGGTTCATTTTCAGCACCTGGCCATTGGAAGCTGTCGCCATGATCATAGCAATGCTCATTAGCAACATTATTAAGTTTGCTTACTTCAGAAATGTGAGCTGTGTCATTGGAAGACTAGGCTCTTCATCGAGTTGAGTAGAAATGACTTTTGGAATACAAGGACTTGTATATCTTTGGGCGTACTTGCCCCCTCTTGTTTACCACTTTACTGCTGTTTTTTTGGAGTCTACTGTACAATAGAAAGAATCTTGCATAATTCTAAATGAAAATTGAAACAGGAGTTAGATGTGACATGTGTATGTTTGTATTCCTTTTCTTCTAACGTGGCATTATAGCCATATTTTGATATCAATACTTAATATTGTAATATACTAAATGGAAGCCATATTGACATTATAAGCTCTCTTATAGTGTGATGTCACTGCCATATTATGTCATTACTAAATGTGGGAACCTCTTTATGAATATACTGAATAAAAATTCATTATTTGTTGAGCGCCCATACTCTGATGAAGGTTTCAGAGAGAGCCGAAACAAAACATACGCGGGGGGGGGGGTCCACTTATTAAAAACTCAATCTGTGGTGTTAGTGGTCTTTTCTTTCTGTATTCATTATTTTGTATTTATTACTGGTGTTTCTACATGTATATATACATGTAGTTTTATTTCACATACAGCACGGCTCAAAAGAGACTTGTTGAACCATTCCTGTTGAAATTTTTATCTACACACATGACTGCTGTCGAAAAATACACATATAAAACTGACCAATACATCTACAAACTATACTCTATTATTCCTACATGACAAACATGTTCTAAACTGTCAACTAAAACACTGACAAAATGTTGGGTTCATATCAGTCGGTTTGATGGAAAGTAGAGTTTTCAACACTGCTTTCTATATGATATAATTTATTACCATAATTATACTGTCAACTTTAACATCTCTGCATGCCATAAGATACTGGGCACCTCTTTGCATGTGCATGTGAAATGTATACATAATTATTCATACTAAATACATATGCACCTGATTTCCTTTGTACTCTTATCAGTGTCGGCTTACTCACTGGGATTTGCACCAAAACACACACCCAATTTAGTACACTTGGTCTTCAATAATTAAATCTATCAAGCCCTCAGAAGGGTTATTAGTACATGTAATATGCATACCAACCCCTTGAACAGCAGACAAACCTGCAACACTGCTTCCGGGCTAGGTCTCTGTCATTCTCTTTGGTGTTATATGTTCTTACTTCAGCTGCCTTTGTAAACAAATGTGCCCTGAAAGCATTAAAAATTTTTGAAAGTGACAAGTAAATAACTTAGTTCTGGAGATGTTCAAGCTCCACTTCATTTTGTGCTATTTGCACAACCATCCAAAGCACAAAATCAAAATGCATGAGAATATGTGACATTTTACTGCATAATCATTGCATTGTGCAGCATTAAGCTGCACAAAATGAAAAGTGCACCCTTATTTTCTTTTGCTAATTTTACCAAAATCACGTTTGTGCAAAACTAAGTATGTGCAAAATTTTAGAGAACTAAATACTTCCAATGGCATTCCATGCACAGAGCATGGTTTGACTTACTATAGTACTCTTAATACAAACATTAATCTTCCCAAATTGCTTTGAAGTAAAACTTGTATGGATTTGACATTCTGGCAGCACCATGCATTTTGGTAATAATTTAAGCCTCAGGCAACCAAAAAAATAAAAATTTCCAGGTTTACATTTGCCAGCACAATCCAACTTGGGGCAATACATACCTCTGCAAAAACTACGCTAAACAGCGTTGACATGCCACATTGAATAATTGCACGCAAGAACTTTTTATTGATACGAGGTAATATGCTATCTGTAAAGTGAATCCTGCAAGCGTGTGTACCTCATCACCACAGTAACCATTTTCGAGCATATCAGGAATTTAAGCCTCTGTCTCAAATTAAGCACTCAATTTATTGAGAGTCTTCAGTATCAGGGACTGCTCTAGCCATTATAGCCAATAAGCCAGTTGCTACTGTTTAATTTGGCTAAAGAAAGTTGCAAATGGCTAATTTATTTTCATATGAATTATTGAAAGCCTGATGGTTGAATGTGTTAAATTTTCTGCTTTTAGGGTTAGTTTCCAATTTGGCTAGAGATTGAAGGCCATCGGTTTCCTCCACCAAACATGTAGGTAGGAAGTATACGCCACGATCTGTGCCATGGAGAGTGATTAATATAGGCTTGGCCTGCTTCGCAATCCATGTAAAAGATATGGGTCTATACTTTTTTTTTTGAAGGCCATCTAAATGCATGACCAACACATCATGCCACCATCATGTATGGCAATGAAGTATATCATTGACCTTGCATGCAACAGTTAGCAATATTTCATCATTCATGCATGTAGATATCTCTTGAACAACCAATTAACGACAAATCGCCATTGATATCATCAAAAAGGCAATGACTTAGCCAATAAAATTGTATGTCGTGAACTATTGAAGAAATATTACACTTATGATATAAACGAGGAGACAACATATTTTGGAGTAACAGAAGAAGTAGAAAGCCTGAAAAAATATGAACTAGATATGATAATTTTAACTATAAATTGGGAAATATGGCAACGGAGGAATATTTCAAAAATTTGATGAAGTATGGATAAATGAAGAAAAAAATATGGCCAACGCAAAAGCAGTTCTAGAAGAAAAAAGTAAAGTACTTAAAAAGAGTATATATAGGGAAAAGCTTATTTTTACAAATATTGTGTGGTACAGAAATGGTATTAGAAGGGAAAATGACAGCCTGCAACCCTTGCTCAGGGGGTACGTAAAGGCATGTAAAATCCTGACCAAATAGATGTAATGAAAAAAATGTATTCGATTAAACCCAGTGATGATTCCTTGTTGGATGCCCAAAACGGTCGAAAGTCCAGTTTTCTACATCCATGACTTTATCGGTGTCAGATAATCAACAAGAAGTTACTTCACATGTTGGCTGATATCATCATTCATGCATATAGATATCTCTTGAACAACCAATAAACGAGATATGGCCATTGATATCATCCAAAAGGCAATGACTTAGCCAATAAAATTGTATGTCGATTAAACCCAGAGATGGTTTCTTGTTGGATGCCCAAAACAGTCATGAGACCAGTGTTCTACATCCATGACTTTACTAGTCGGTGTGAGATAATCAACAAGAAGTTACTTCACATGTTGGCTGATACTTCCGTCTAGTTGAAAGTGTTATGCACAGTTTTCTCTTCAAAGCATACCGAAGTTCAAAAACATACAAACTTGTGGGTCATGGAAACCCTCTTGAAAGACCAAATAACGATGACATGTATAATTTAAGCTATGAGGTAATATGCTGATGATGCACATTCTAGTCAAAAATTGTATATATAAACCACCAATGTATCAGTCGGACCACCCAGCACAAGGAGGAACCAGAGCTGAACACTGTCAAGGATTTGTACTTAGAGATGGAACCTACAACACCTCGCTAAAATGGTTGGTATCATGCCCTACATCTCCAAGATTACATGACGAGCACATAGAGCATACATCGACGTGAACAACTAGTAAATGTCTAGCATGCACAAACTGCTGGTAACTAAAGTTTTAACATTATTGTTTTACTTTGTAGTTTTCACTTGTGTTTTATATGTATATACTGATCCATGCACTGTACTTGAATGCACCGCGGATCACCCCGGTCTGCTGGTGCCCCCTGTGTAACGGGGTAGATTTCAATAAAATTATTATTATTATTATTATTATTATTATTATTATTATTATTATTATTATTATTATTATTATTATTATTATTATTATTATTTTTATTACTATTATTATTATTATCATCATCATACACCTTTTCTTGCTGACAGCACAACCTTTGTGATCATCTACACGAGCAATCTCGGAGACACATTGTTGGGTCAGCCCAAGTTACAACAAGTGGCTTTCTTATTGGTGAACTCTTTAACCTGTTTTAATTTAATCCTCTTGCTTGTGACGGGGATAATATTTTTTGGTTCTAAGCAATAAAGTGGCAAATAAATATTCTCCTGTCGTGAAACTCATCTGCCAAATTCAGTTGGCCATTTCCCGGAAACCTTTTAGTGCATTTTCACACGTATACAGGTTTCAGTCTCAGTTTCGGAGAAAGAGAAGACTGTCAATGTTAAAGTTAACAAAATTTTCCTCTTGCAGTACACGTTTTGCAATTAAGCAGGACTGTACCCATGTATATGCTAAACGTATCTAAATTATTATTGGACTACTAGTACATACATATGGTGGTGTCATACCTGTCAACATTCCACACATCAACATAGGGAGATTTTTGTAAATTTGAAAAATCCATGGGGGAGATTTTAACAGACCATATAATAGAAAATACTAAATTTTCATGGGGGAGATTCTGTCAAATTTGCAACATTTTGCACGTAAATCAAAACAATTTGGGTGAAAAAGTGGGAGACTCCCACCTTATGGGGGAGACTTGACAGGTATGGGTGATTTATCGGTCACTGCATCTGCATGTCAAACCTTTGGACAGGGTCAGAAATACAACAGTTCGCAGGATGTCCATACATTTACCACGGGGTCCATAATAATGATAATGCTTTCAATCCCTGCACTTTATATATAATGGCATATGTTAATACACGGTAGGTTTATACTTCAATGTTGGAATATTATAGGGCGATAAGAAGAAAGTAATATTTCCAGACGTCATGTGGATAATTTCACCCAATACAAAAAACAAAAGCTGAACAGCTGCTGGTTTTTTTTGTTTTTTTGTTTTTTTTTTGTTTGTTTGTTTTGTTTTTGGTTTTTTTTGTTTGTTTTTTTTTTTTGTTTTTTGTTTTTGTTTTTTTGTTTTTTTGGTTTGGTTTTTTGTTTTTTTGTTTTTTTTTTTCTGTTTTTGTTTTTTGTGTTTTTTTTTTTTTTTGTTTTTTTTTTTTTGCTTTTGTTTCTTTTTTTGTTTGTTTTGTTTTTGTTTTTTGTTTTTCCAGAGGAAGCAATACAAAACCATATTTGTGTATAATGCATGGTATGTTTCAAACGAAAGTGAGAGTAATGTATTTAGGAACATTTTCCAATCAACGGCAAAAACTCCTTGCAATAATTCCAGTAACCCATGAAGCAAGTATGACTGACTTTAGGAAAATAATCAGGAAGACAAGTACCACTGAATGTGATTTTTTCTCTATCCGTTTACATATAGTACCTTTACCATCTATGTATGTATACCATTCTGTTGGCTTATTCGATGCATCAGATCTACATGCAGCAATGCTATTTTAAGTTATGTCAAATCTCTGTCAAATACTATACACACTTTTCTTTCGAAATTTGTTTTTGCACATTCCTTGTCCTGCAAATTGACATCAAACAGTTTCCGAACCAGGCTATCGTAACGAATATGTTAAACAAATTGTATGTAATTTTATGTTCTTAGTCTGTAGTTATCCTTTGCCTAAAATTGTTTACAATGTGAGGTATCTATACAAGAACAACACAATTGTTCCGAAACTTCATCTGCACACTCACTAAATTTTCTAACCAACTTACTAGCTATACTATACATACACTTGAAATCGTCTTTGTCCATATTCAACACCAAACAATGCATAACACATCGTATAACCTAAATGTTTATAACTATTTACATAATGAGGAACTTGGTTCCGCAACTACAACTTGGGTATCAGTTTCAGTATCAGTTTCCACTGTTGGGGTTGAAAACAAATACACCCAATTGGCTTGTTAAAACAGCATTTACTTTATCTGGTAGACCCAAATATTTGTCAATGACTTTCCGCAATCGTGTTCTAGAGGTAGCAAATGGATACACATCTTTAACATATATCACATCATTTACTTTATTTATTTTAGCCATCTTTACTACAACCAGTGTTTTTTAGTTGATTTTATTCAATTTCTGATAACATAGACATACATAAAATGTATCTGTGGCGTAATGCATTACATAAATGAACATTTTTAGATATCACATAGCCCCACTCAACGCGTATAGCGTGTGACTTACAACAGTACGTGGACCAACAAAACTCTCAACAAGCAATAGAAATCTCTTTTTATCAAGTCTCCAGAAAGGTGTCGATGTCTCATATGGCCATATACTTCCCATATGTTAAAGTAATATAGATTAGATGACATGCTGATGTATAACCATGAAATATTGGTTTCACAGCAGAAACACATAGATGTCACTTTTTTTTAATCCAGACTAATTATCAGTGCTAACAAAGGACTAACAAAGCGAGCACTGCATTCTTCCATTGTCGTCTCTTCCAGTTTTTTATGTGGCAGTTGCCAGTACCACAAGGCTTTAATTAGTTTTATCTCGTAAATCACCACTCTTAGTTTTAACCTGCAGGAACAATTGGACATTTTGTTCCATGTATTACTCTACAAGATATTATATATATATATATATATATATATATATATATATATATATATATATATATATATATATATATATATATATATATATATTTATATATATATATATACATATATATATGTGTATATATGTATATATATATATGTGTCTATATATATATATATATATATATATATATATATATATATATATATATATATATACCAATGTACAGCCATCATGGTAAAAGTCAGTGAATGTAGCTCATTCAACAACAAAATCTTTTTTACCTGTGCAAATGACTCAAAGCTATATTGATCTTCTTCCTTTCACATGAGATCATTGTAGGGTTTTTTAGTTCCTTTTATTTTGAGTCTTGCGTTCAAATCGTCATGCACTAAAAGTTTGCAAGTGCCTTTCCATATAAGAACACTTTCAAGCTATACTATGATAATCTTCTACCTCTAAATTTTCTCCCAGTACAACTCTAAAATCATGATATTTATCAGACATATAACACCTCTATGGGGTCCTTCTAATTTTGTCATCTTACCATATTTTTTCTCATTATTCCGATTTTTGTCATTCTTCGAATTACCTTCACCACACCATCCTTCAATGTTACACATGAAATTAACAGGGAAATGATCTGATGAAATAAAACTACCATTAACTCACATGCCGTTTATCAAGTTAAATATTTGTTTTGTACCCACAAGGGTATATAATGATATGAAACTCTACAAAGATATTAGCCACACAATTTTCTACAACAGGCCAAGTCTCTTATTGTGAAATATTGTTTTTGTACCACATAGTGAATAAATTGCCCTAAATGAGCTTTTAGATGGCGAAAAATAAAAGTAATTTTATTCTAATTGCATATTAAGGATGTAGTTACTTTAAAGCTTCATAAGCAGAGGAACAAAAGATAGTCCTATGTGCTAAAATACAATTAATCCAACGCCTGTGTCTGAGGCTCCCGATTACAAAATTTGAATTTTTTTTTCTTTCACCAGCCAGCCATCTCATGGCCAAAGATGATATTTTAAAATTTCCTTTTACCAGACAGCCATTTGGCCAGTGGTCGGGACTCAACAGCTTGTCACTCAAATGTTTTTGACCCGTAATTTGCATTTATTATGTAGTCCCAATAACTGATTAAACTCTACATTAGTAATTTATATTATCGCAAAAACAATAACTTATAGCTAGGCAATGAAATTATATATCACTTGCGCAATGCCACATTTGTTATTGGAGGTCTGACACAGTCGGCGAATGATGGTTATAAGTACCAAATAAAAGAAAGTGTAGTAAAGTGTGACACTTAGTGTCCTCGTCGTATGGTCATGGACGGCAGCACTCAGTTGAGTTCCTAAATTTGAGATATGCTTGGCGTGAGATTAACGAAAATTAGGTCACACGTTGACACGGGCCACTGTTCTATTTAAATCACTATGCATACACTTTCCTTCTTCCACATATAACCACATACAAAATATACCAAAAAACCATCGTGACGTCATGAACACTCCCTTGACAATGATATAAGACAAAGTAAAAATACATATTTAGGTAAGAGCTTGTGTGCTGATGAAACACGCTCGTTCTTTTAAGAATCCACTATTGTCAAGAAATTAACGAAGCTATTCACTCAAAGTTTCGTACTTGGAGGTGGAAGATACACAAAATGTTGTCAACAATGGTAGGTACAAAACGTTTCAATCTGTTTGCTTCCATTCTTGGGTTTAAATCAGAGAATATGGAAAACGTTTTTTTGAACTATTGGATGTCAGAATATTGCATGATGAGCATAAAGAGTACATTGCATTTCACACCTTTTTCCATTGTTAGCTGGAACAACAAGACATACTCCACATTATAAGCGAGCAAATTGAAAAAAAATAAGCTGAGAAACCGTCCAATACGAAGGTCACAATTTGTGGTCAGAGTAAACCCAAAATTGCCGATTTTTCAAACGTTTATGCGGTGGACTTCAGCGGTTGTGTTACCCACAAATTTAAATCTTCCTGAAAAGGATAGGTTTTTGGTGGTGCAGTAATGCATCGTGTGGTTCAGTGATATGGTATAATATCACTGGTTGAGCTTTGTGAAAACTGACAAATAAAACGGCAATCATAAGCGTTTCTAGGTTCTAAAACACCAAAAAATAAAATGTTCATAACTGGAGTAACCGATCAAGACTTTTCAAAATATCCGTTCACCACATAGCCAATTGGCCATAGATTAGGATATAACATCCGGCGTTCCTGCTTTACATTTGTTCGATGTATCACCGATCATGCATGGAGATGTCGCCCGAGCCACCAGGAACTAATTAAACTCTACTTTGGCGATTGATATCTTCACCAAGTAGAAACGTCTGTTACCATTTTAACTAGTAGCTGAATGTAGATAACAGCTTCATCTAATTTACCTTTCATGGGATGTCCCAGTGACGTCATAATAGTATTCCTCTGTTTTGTACATGGGTACATGTTCAATGAACAAAAAACTGCAACTATGGCATTTTTTCTGAGAACAGCAGCCCCTACCACCCTGTGAACTAACTTTGGTTGAAAATTTTGTGATGGGTAAAACACAAATGCATAAAACTGCTGCCGTTAATGTACATAATGTACAACGTGAAAATTCTTATATCCAGTGGCCTGGACACTGCCAGAAACTAGCAGATCTGACAACTCTTAAACATTCAAACTATGCAGTGGAATATTGTGTGACGTGCATAAAGAGTAAGAATCGCATTTCTTCCTGAAGATACACAACCATTGTACTCATCCACATGGAAAAACCTATCTCGAACCCAACGTCTCATCTGCGTGGACACTAAGTGGCGATTGTCTTAGTAGTCTGTCTCCTCGCCCTGTATTTTTCCAATCCACTCACTTTTAATGTTGATTCCACTTTTTTTATTCTGTGAAATTACGTGATGAATGCAATTTTACTTGTAACGATCACCTGCTTAGTCCCATCCACCATTTCCAGATATATATTTTTTCAGTGCATTTAGAAATCTATACTGGTTTCAGTCTGAGCTTCCCTAAGAGAACAGATTGTCAATGTTACATATCATGGAGACAATTTTCACACAAAATTTGATCTCATATTCGTAGGGGTGTCGGATATCTCGTGCAATGATACGAGTCCAAAGGCAGGCATGTGTTAAAAAAACAACATGTATCTACTTTTGTTGCTTTGTTGATGATGGTCATTTCGTTATTCATCTGCACCACATTTGTATGACATATCTCAGCACATGATTCAGGACCTATAATCATCAGGTACATGTTCATGTATTTTCGCATATCTACAAGTATATGAATAGCAGTATTTTGTTTCTTTAATCCCTGTACTTTATACACAGATTTTAAATCAAACTTTAGATAGATGCAGCATATATTATGTGAATATTGAAAAAAATCACGGAAAATAAAGTGAATAATTTTGCTACAGTACTGCACATACCATCTCTTTTTCAGAAGCTGCAGGAAGAAAAACAAATGGTAAGGTTGGAGTGTATTCATTCTAAGAAATTTGTGTTAACCTGTTTCTCTTACAAATAGTTGGTTTGATCTTCTATATAGTTATTTCAAACTGTAAAACAAAAACAATACAGTTGTTCAAAATCATTTTGTATTAAAACTACTGTAAATTCGATTTTATGGCAATATTTTACTAAAACTCAGATGATGAAACTACTGATTGGGTCGACGGGATTTAGAATTTGTTTTAAAATAACAAAGTAGTCTTTGACAACTCACATTAAAATTCGGGTGACACATGACCTGTATTTCACTGTTGAGGATGATGCAAAGCAAAGGTTAACGGCAAAACATGTGTTCGCCATTTAGATTCATGAAACCAAAATAACAACAAAACAAAAAGCTGCTAATCTTAGACTGGACAATTGCGCTTCAGTTAAGCATAAGTGGTAGTGTTGTGATTGTGCAACGGTTTCTCCCTTTTACTTCTCCTGAGTGTAAAAAGCACCCAAACTCTTGGGATGAGTTAAAAAGGCAGAAACCTAGACAAAACCAGTATGCCAAGGCTATAAATTTGGTATGAGCATTAGTGAGGAATGAGGAGATGCCTTCTTGCGAGAGATAAGCACTGTTGATCAATATTTTTGTTTTTGATGATCCACTGTTTTGGCTTTCATTGGCGCAGCCAGTGTGATACAGATTTTAAAGTATGACTGCATGCAGAAAACCCTGCGAGATTAAGTTCTAAAAAGTACAGCAGAAAGTGCCATAATGATAAAATGAAGGTCATACACAAATTTGCCGTCAATTTTTGACATTTGAAATGTAATAAATAGCACACAACAGAGATACCATACCTATCCTATCTATATGCTGACTTACTTTGAAAACTGATCAGCAGTTGACACCCTTGCTCAACAAAAGTATTCATTACTTCTTATTGGAAACTGAGAAACCTGGATGTATATACGCATCACGATTCATATGTGCGTTTGAGTGATGGCTGCTATAAACGACATATTTGGTCGAGGGCAAATAAATTGAAAGTAACAAGCAGTGATAAGGCTGATTCTTGAAACTTTCCAGGCAGTTGTTCTTTATTAGGTCACTTATAATGCTAAGGCTGTCTCTCAGCAGAACACAGAAGTGTCTTTGTTCTCTTTTTCTCCTTAAGAAAATGGATTTTAGGGGTATGTGACTATCAGTTTTTTCGTTTCACTAACGTGTAGGTACGTACAAATACATGAACATACACCGCAGTGTAATTTTTTGAATTATGAAGCACATGTGAACGAAATATTTTTCTTTTACTTGGAGATAGACGTCTGTCAATTCATTATAAATTTTGATAAAAAGTTATAAACACTCTTTGAGAGGTAAGGCAGGCTCATTAAATCTGATTTTATGATTTCTTTCATATTTTGCAGCCCATCAACCAAGCAGTTGCAAGCTATAGGGAACGTTCTCGTTTTGTCAAGAAACTGGCATCAAAATCATTCGAACGATATGGGCGCCACTTTGCTGCAGCCGTACTTGTTCTGTACGAAACCGACATGGTGCTTCCACCAATGATCCGCAAATTATTGCCAAACTTTTCGCTGAATGAGAAAATCAACAGCAGTCGATACTGCCGTTACCCTGGCAACCGCAACTTCTATGCTAATTACGTCATCAGTTGGCGAACTGAAAGAACCGGAAGACCTGCCATTGACATTTTAACCGAAGAACTCAGTGTTTTACTCGCTATGTTTAAGAAAACATTTGGTTATCCACCATTTGCCATATATATTTATGTCTCTGATTTCCTCGATGATCCGGGCGAGTGGGGTTGCCTAAAAAATATGGCCCATGGTTTCAAAAGCAGTGATTGGAATGAGGTTGAAAAATATTTATTATATTCTAAGCGTAATACCTTTAATTGCTGCAGTATGATGGATGGCGAAAAACAAAACTTTCTGAAATGTAATAAGATATACGTTGAGTATCATTGTTGGGATTGTATGGAGCTTCAAAGATCAGATACACCCATGTTTCGAACGCCTGAACAAGGGTGTGCTCAATTTATAACAAACTTGCAGGCTGTTGCCGAAAATATGATAAGAATGTTTTATACTATGAGTTGGCGAAGTCGGGAGCAGTTTTCTGTCCTCCTTTTAGCCGATAAAATCAATCCTGTTTTCTTTGTTTATAAGTGCATAATGCATAAACGCATTCGTTGTGTAACTTCTCTTGTAAAAAAGCAGGAAACTGATTCTAGAATACCAGTAAAAACAGAAGAATACGTAAACTTTATAGCGGCTAGGCCGGACAAAACACGAGGAGGTTATGTAAAACATGCAGAAGAAAATATATTGGAAAATTTTCCAACTTTGTTGGACAGGTTTATGGAAGAACATGGCGGACAACCACCACACTATGTCATATTATACACTGTACGATTTCCATGTAATGTCGGTGGGAATTGTGTTAGCAAAATTTGCGAAGTAGTCGGCAAAGCACATCAATTACAACGTTCGCAAAAATGCTTAATCTACTCCAAGCCTGTATGGGATAGACAGTGGGTGCATAGAAGTATTGACGAGATGGAGAAATACAATATATATTCACACTATCATGCTACTGATAATAATCTAATATATTAGATCGCTTGTACAGGAGAATAGGTGGTAAAAGCAACATGTAATATTAAATTTGAATGAATTATATTTGTGTCTTTTTGTCCATTTGGTCTATGGTTGTTCTGTAGGTTTAATATTTTTTCGACTATTCCAACAACGTACATGTAACAGCGTGGTTATTGGCCGTATCCTGCCTGTTTGCAATATCACTTTTGTATATAAATCAGATCTTTTAAGATCTGATTTGACTATATCTCTAGTGTTAACAAATGGCCAGCAGAGGAAATTATCAAAAATTCGAAATCAATTCAAAGATAAATTATGTTTTAAACTTGAAATTGATTTTGTGTAAGTGACCAGTTTAAAATTGAAACAGTTCCCTTGCTTTTTCTTGAATCATAGGTTGAGGCATACAAGCTTTAAGAAATCAGTTAGGTTTTGTGCTGAAATCAAGATGTCAATATGGTTGTACAAAACAGCAGTACAAAATCTATCACTGTGATTGACCTATCAAAACTAATACTTGCATGCTTTTGTAATCAATTTAAACGGGGATGTCAAATTTTTCGTTTACTGCAGTTAAAATTACACAGCGTTGTATGCAGTGCAATTTATATAACTGTACTTCTATTTTAATTTTGAGCAATATAATGTAATTCGCAAGAAGAATTTGTATAGGCTATGCCTGTTTTCCAATTGCCTGAATAAAATATATTTAAAGTAGTAGGGTTGGCTCTTGGGGGGCAAGGGATGAGTCAGGAGATTATAAGGTCAGGGGGGATTAAAAGGTCAAGGGGATGAGTCAGAGGTCACCAGATCCGCCCCAGCCCCAAAACAATCTATAAATAGAACAGGGGAACTCAATCTGATAAGGTCAAGAGGTGTTCATTACATAACAGGGATTAAAATTATGGTACCATTATGATAAGGACAATAGGGATTAAATATAGGATCCAGTTTGAACCAGAAAATTACATAACAGATATATCACCCCACTTCTATAGACTGAGTGGAACCAGAAAATTACATAAGAGATAAGTCACCCCACTTCTATAGTCTGAAAGTCCAATCTGATAAGGTCAACAGGTGTTCCTTACATAATAGGATCAACATTATACTGTCAAGGTCAACAGGTGATTAATATCCAGTGTAAACCGGAAAATTATATAACAAGGATTAGTCACCCCCACTTCCATAGATTGGGGGAAAACCCAATCTGATAAGGGTCAACGGGTTTAAGTAGACTCAGATGTTCATTACATAACAGGGATTATAGCGTCATATGAATATATAAATAGAATATGGGATTTTGATAATCTGATAAGGTCAACAGGTGTTCATTACATAACAGGGATTAAAGTGTCAAGTGGATCTAGAAATAGATCATGGCTTCATACCTATAATTAGAACATGCCATCAACTTAGGTGTATAAGAAGGGTTGATTTTAGAAGGTGACCATCAGTTGTTCTGAAGCAGTCCTAGTGAACAGACCTCAAGTTAAATACAAGATGACTACTACTACAATCCAGTTGAGCGAGAAGACCTTGGCAGAGGTGAGACCTGGCCAATATGGATCTCCCTATGTTGCCTTAGGGAGAATCCAGGGAAAATCTACACGATGGGTGTTCCTCTCCTCCAATGCCTGGCAGGTGTTAGCCTCTTTGATCCCGGAGGTATCCAACATGGTGAAGCAGGGACTCGACAAGGAGATGAGACTTCACCTGAATGGTAGGGTCCTGCTAGCCATATCCAAGTTTCACGACAAGTACTATGTAGGCATGCATAGTGTTGATGCTCAAGGACAGAGAGTGAGAGGTCGTGGTATCAATCTGACCATGGACGAGTGGGGTGATCTGGTCAGGAATCTGCATGGTATTAATCATGTTATGGAGCAACTGGCGAACAGCAATCCCAATCTGAAAAGATCTCATGAAGCAGAGGACTATGAAACCAAAAGACAAAAGATCGATGCTGACAGTCCCAAAGTTGACTCAGTCACAATACAAAAGACAGAGGAGAAGAGTGACCAGACAATGGTGGAACAGTCCATCAAGCAACCCATGGTCAAACAGTACCAATGGCGTAATGTGTCAGTTTTTTCAGATGACGTCATTCATGCTCAGGATGACTGTTGGGTCTTTTCTGAAAGTGTTTGCAAGTACAGACTAAATGATTATAGGAAAAATCACCCTGATATTGTGGACAGTTCTGGGGACATTATTGTCACAAGGGAAATACCTGTACCACCTGTGGAAGAGCTCATAAGATGGCTCTATCTAGTAAACTATGGACTGCTCATTGAGGGTGCAAGGAAAAGGGACATCTGTCAGGCCTGTAGTACATATGAACCAGGACAAAGGGATCACACACATGATCAGTGTCTCATGGACTGGGATGTTATGGCGGACAAATATGTTTCAAAAATTAACACTAAATCCCATTATGACTTTATGATGGAAAGATTTACTTGGCCTTTGGACACAATGGAAACAGACATACCCATACAGAAACCTGACATGTTGTCTATGGCACTCATCATTAGCTAAGTAGAAAACAATTTAATGGATGACTTGAAGAACCAGGATATTGTTCCAAAAGACTTCATAGAGTTGTTTGTTCATACTTGTTATGATGTGTGTGGATAATTTTAGATCTGCACATGACAACTTAGTGGTACCATGTATATTAGTAATAGTGTCCAACTGGATGTCCTTTGAGTGTGTGATGTTGATGATAATATTAAACTATGTCATTGAATTTTGACTTCTCTGTTATCTGTATAAAAGCGTGGATGTATGTGAATGGCTGTTGTGTGCTGTTCTGTGTGCTGTTGTGCTGTTCTCTGTGCTGTTGTGTGCTGTTTTGGATGCTGTTATGCTGTTCTGTATGCTGTTGTGCTGTTCTGTATGCTGTTGTGCTGTTCTGTGTGCTGTTCTGTATGCTGTTGTGCTGTTCTGTGTGCTGTTTTGCTGTTCTGTATGCTGTTGTGCTGTTCTGTGTGCTATTCTGTATGCTGTTGTGCTGTTCTGTATGCTGTTATGCTGTTCTGTATGCTGTTGTGCTGTTCTGTGTGCTGTTCTGTATGCTGTTATGCTGTTCTGTATTATGTTATGCTGTTCTGTATGCTGTTACGCTGTTATGCTGTTCTGTTATGCTGTTCTGCTTATGTATGTGGGAACATGATTATGTCTTTAGTAAAAAAAACTATAAGTAGACATAAAGTAGACACTCAAAACACCCAATGAGAATGGGGAGAAAAAGGAAGCAATGCCCCCTGTGTGGTAAAGATGGGCTGTTACACCTTTATTCACATCTACGTGATACACATGGTATGAATAGTGAAGAAAGACAACCCTGGTTGAGGCAAGCTGAGGTCAGTAGGTCCTACAACAATGACGAAGTTCAGAGTATGGTTAGAACTCCCAGGTTAAACAGCCAGTGCTCTCAAATACAGTCACAGATGGATACCACAACATACAACAACCATAAGATCACAGATGGCAGCCATGCGGGCATAGGTTGGAGGCCATCCGGGCCACTGTTGGGAGCCACGGGCCCCTGTTTGAGGGACCAGGGCCCCTACTTTGAGCTACCAACCGGGCAACTGTTTGAGGGACATGGACCACTCTTTCGACAGCCAAAGGAACGGAACTTTCAATTCAAACACCCGTTCACCATGGTGATAGCTGCACCTTCAGGCTTTGGAAAGACCCATTTGACAAAGAAGATCTTAGAACAAGCTGACCAAACCATTAATCCCCTGCCTCAACGTATAATTTGGTGTTTTGGCCAAAATCAACCCATGTATGAGGAATTGCAGAGAAACATACCAGGCATAGAGTTTATCAAAGGTATACCACCACACTTGGAAGATGACAGTTTTTTGAATGTCAATATGAGAAACTTGATTGTATTGGATGACTTGATGAGTGACGTGGGTAAAGATGAAAGAATCACCGACCTGTTTACAAAAGGCAGTCATCATCGCAACTTGAGTGTGATTGTACTCATGCAAAACTTTTACGAACCCAAAACAGTGACCATACAGAGAAATGCCCACTATTTGGTATTGTTCAATATGCCCGGAGATCAACAACAGGTGAAAACATTGAGTCAGCGTATGTTTCCTCACAAACCCTGTTACATGCTGGAGGAATATAAGAGAGCCACAGCCGAACCCTATGGGTATTTAGTTGTGGACTTGAAGCCAGATACACCTGAACATGACCGATTAAAGGCAAACATCTTACCTGCGGACAGAACAAAAGATATGCCACAGATTGTAAATAGGGTTGAGCCACCAATACAGATGGAAGAGAGGACCAAAAGTTATAAGTGGAAGCCCGACACACCTACATACCAACCCTCGGAGACTACGAAGACTCATAGATTTGGTCCGCCTGGATTACGAAGAAAAGAAGATCCAAACACTTTTCAACTCACTCCAAATATGGTGTCCTGCAATTATTGTGGAATTGTATTTGCCGATATCAATGAATTACAACATCACTTGGTTAAGTGGTGTTTTGAGAAACCTGGCAATAAAAGACTCCATATGGAGGACAGTGATGATGATGATGATGAAAAGCCATCCAAGATAAATTGGGTGAACTGGAGTGATCAAGAGGATGAAGAGAATGAAGACATATTTGGCAGGAAGGAGAGTAGTGGCAAGCAGCATGAGGATGGTGATAACTCAGTATTTGAACCCATTGTTCAAAAAGCGTTTGAGGACATGGAAGACGAATACAATGCAAAAGTGAACTCCTACACAGATGATGGGAAAACACAAGATGACGCACAGGAGCAAGCTATGGAAGATTTGCTTCCAAAATACAACAAAGCACTGAGATCCCAATATGCTAGATGGTGGAGGGTGTTGCATAACCTGGAGAAAAACAAAATACATAATACCATCAAGAGAACCATTGACGATCTGATGGATGAAGAAGACATGGATTGGCAAGAAGCCATGCAAATGGCTCTCAAGAAAAGAAAATTTTTGTTTCAGAAACTGATCAAAGACTATGAATCAGAAGAAGAATCTGATGAATCGGACGATGAAGACTAAACATGTTGACCAAAATGTGTTGACCTGGATATTGTGTGTTGACCAAAATGTGTTGACCTGGAAATTGTGTTGACCAAAATGTGTTGACCTGAAATTTGTGTTGACCAAAATGTGTTGACCAGGATATTGTGTGTTGACCAAAATGTGTTGACCTGGAAATTGTGTTGACCAAAATGTGTTGACCTGAAATTTGTGTTGACCAAAATGTGTTGACCAAAATGTATTGACTGTATAATATGTTTTACCAAAACATATAAGTAGCATAGAATTGCTTTGAACTGACAGATCATTATGGGACGAATTAAGAAGAATTGCCCTGTTCCAGGGTGTGGGAGACAAGAGTTACTCTACTTGTCGATTCATTTGAAGAAAGTTCATGGCTTCAATCAAAATGATAAAATCAAGTGGTTAAAACAAGCACAAAAGACAATGCCAAAAGAAACATCGCCAATGAATGCCGAAAAACTGAGAACCATACTGATGGCACGCGTTCATAATGGGGAACAACAGAGTACATGCCAAGTCATCATGCTCTATATACATCAAGTCATGGAGCAGGAAAAGATTGCATTTCGAGACGCTTTGCAATTTGCCCTCGATCATAGACGTCCGTGGATATTGAGGTTACTCCAATGTAGTCACATGATGTAGAAAAAAGTATAAATAGAGGTGTACGAGTGGTCACACAAACTACAAGAACTCACTATGACGTCAGACATTATCAAAAACAAGAAGGATTGGTCCAAGTGGGAGACCTTCTTTGAGGACATGACGCACGGAAAAATACCTTACTCTCCATCAGGATGGTACATCGTGGATGAGAACCCCGAATGGAGCAAGAGAAGAAAGGACCCTAACAAACCCATTATTAATCTGGTCACGCCAGTAGCACAGACGATCGAACAGGCCAAAGCTGATTTGAAAGATGAAGAAAAGAAGAAAGAAAAAATATCACCAAGACCAAAAAAGAGACGACATGCCAGCCTGAAAGCCAAACCGAGCATGACCGGGAAGAAGGAAAGATATGGCTTACCAGGATCCCAATATTGGAAATAAACTATGGAAAGCAGACTGACTCCAGTCTTGTTTTGAATACTATAATGGTTGGATGACACAATTATCGTAGCAGAACCGAGATTCGATGGGAAAAAAATCACGAATAAATGATGTATTGTATGATATGTCAACAAAAATACATTGTCTCTGTTATTTATCACATGGTGTGTTTGTTCATGCCTAAAAAATCTGAGTACTGTGTGATTTGAATGAAACGAGTTTACCTATTTGTCAGCAAACATATTTCATTGGTTTTCCCACGTTATTTTTATTTAATTCCATCTAATTTTATTATTTATTAATATTGTATATATTATTGTGTGATACAAATTTATTTTTTTATTTCCATTGTATCATTCTGAATTGTTTTATGTCATTTGAATATATATTATATAATATTTGATCTCGCCTGTACTGACTGGGTTGTAATAGGGTGTCTGAGGCGACCCCCACCGGCCTCCAATGGTAAATGTTGAGACGGCCCCTTGTTTATCACTGCACCTACAGGCGTGCGTTATGGTAAACACAGATATTGAGGCGGTTCCTTCACTGAATCAAACACTCAGATAGCAACTAAATTTTACACGTGAATAGTGTCACTAATGGTCAGTCTTCGTTGAAAATTTGGAGCCAATACGTCCATAATTAACTAAGCCCTGCGCGTAAATAGCCAGGTATGTCTTATGTTTATACCGGCGAGCATTTCCGGTACAGTTGCTCGCTCACAATATCACAGGAGAAGTGTAGATATTGAAAATATAACTTATTTCAAGACTGGTTACTCTTACGACCTGACACTATATACATTTTTAAAAGTAACACATAAATTTCGTAACAATAGGTAGCGTAGTTTAAAAGCTAGCCTTCGTTTTCCACGGCAATGTCTACATTAGGCACCGACAAGCTGAGCTTGCCCAGCGCCGGCCCTACCAGCGGGATCTTGATGTAGACAATGATATTCGAAGGCCAAAATCTTCATTTTGAGTTGCCCGAGGATAACATAATTTAAGTAGTGTATTGTCCATATTGTTAACAACCTTCGCTGAAATTGGCAGATAAATACATGCATACTTGACCAAACGCCAGTCGAAAACAGACGGGTGTAACGCTTGGCCCGGGAGTGTGTTTACCTGTATCAAATTTTATCCATTCACCTGTATGCTATTCATAACCAGTCGATCGCAGGCTGAACTTTGACGTGTCGGTGATTGTTTTCTGAGTTATTTGTGTAAGGTTGGGTGATACAATCTGAAACATTGTCTTGTTGTGAAAGTAGGCCTAATACATTTGTTTGGTATACTTTGGTGATGTATTTCAAACGTTACACTCGATTTCCCATCGCCGCATTGAAGTAGTCTACCTGTTGCATATGTAAATATGCAAGTTCCGCCCGTGGCGTCTACTTCAAATTGGCATGAAATTCAATGCTGGGCTTCTTGGAGAACTTAGAATAGGTAGATGCACTTCGTACTCTTGCCTTGTCCGTCTTGGTGTGACTGGTGAAAAAGTGATATACACCAGGCTACTTCTATATTTTTTTTATCCTGGCATGGGATCTGGTTCAAACTGGATTTTTTTTCTAGAAGTCTCTGAGCTTATCAGATTGGACTTTTCCCGAATCTATTTATAGAGGGTGACTAATTTCGTTATGTAATTTTCTGATGCAATCTGGAATTGAACACCTGTTGACCTTATCGGAAAATCCCCTATTCTATTTATAGAAAAAGTTGGGTGACTAATCTGTTATGCAATTTTGCGCTATTGGCACACCTGTGTTGATTTATCCTGTTATGTAATTTTGTTCTATCAGCACACCTGTGTTGACTTATCCTGTTATGTAATGAACACCTGTGTCTACTTGACCATTATCAGATTGGATTTCCCCCTATAGAAGTGGGGTGACTAATCCCTGTTATGTAATTTTCTGGTTCCACTCAGTCTATAGAAGTGGGGTGATATATCTGTTATGTAATTTTCTGGTTCAAACTGGATCCTATATTTAATCCCTATTGTCCTTATCATAATGGTACCATAATTTTAATCCCTGTTATGTAATGAACACCTGTGTGTACTTGAATGCACACCTGTGTTGACTTATCTGTTATGTAGTTTTCTGGTTCAAACTGGATCCTATATTTAATCCCTATTATGTATATTGCCCTTATCATATGACACCATAATTTTAATCCCCGTTATGTAATGAACACCTGTACCCACTTACACCTGACTCATCCATTGCTACCATATACCACACCATAATTTTTAATCCCTGTTATGTAATGAACACCTGTACCCCTGACTCATCCCTTGACCTTATAATACCCCCTGACCTTATAATCCCCTGACTCATCCCTTGCCCCCCAAGAGCCAACCCTACTACTATTTAAACCAATGTAATTCATTCAGATACCGGATTAGTTCAATATTTGTCTTTTTTATTTATCGTGATTTAAAGTTAGACGTCAGGCAAGACTGACATCTTGTAAACACTTAGGCAGGGATATTACTATAGCACCATCGGGTAAATCCCATCAAAAGAAGTGCTAGTGAGGGCAACCGATGTTACCGAAAAGAAAAGAAACAAAAGAATGTACCCAAAAGAAATCGCAAATAAAATAAACGCTTGGAAGAGAGAAAAAAATTATTGCGTTGGAACTCAAACTGTGAGGTTTTCAGTCAGATTCTCTTTCAGAAAAGGTTCCACTGAATTAGGTTATTTCAGCTCATTGATGGTACTTTCCCTGTAAATGGCTTCAGTCAAGTACAGTTAATCATAATTAATTACTGGCACCACACATATGTCTTGCGACATTGTTCACCGACCACAAATAAGTGGAATTTTTCGAGTCACGTGTATATCTGATAGCCTATGAGCTTGTGGCCATAGTATAGGAAGATCTCATTTACTATTTTGCCACACTACAAATGAATTGACCTAACGTGGTAAGTAACGACCAAGTTTGTTTATTTACAAACACTGGGTAACTAACGTTGATATATAAAACAATAGCCCCTTATATGGTAATGTATGATTTCGCACTTCATTGGGCAGGGCTTCCCGAGTGTATCTTATGTAAATCCATCTAGCCAATGTGAGTGATGAAAGAAATTTTAAAAACTGGGATTCCTGAGCGAAAGATGAGAAACGTTTGTCGTACACTGCTTCATTTATTAATGTTATCATACATTAATACTATTGCTTGATATTTGACAAATGCGAATAGTATTGTTATAACTTCGCCTGCTATTAACGTATAGTAAATAAATATCCTGCAGCCCCAATTAAAATGTAAACCTGTTTGTACCCCACCGTATTTTAGTATAAAGGGATTCCTGCTTTGGAATCAAAGCAAGAGTGAATGAATGAATGAATGAATGAATGTATGAATGAATGAATGAATGAATGAATGAATGAATGAATGAATGAATGAATGAATGAATGAATTAATATATAAATAAATAAAGTTGATTGGGTTTTTCAACAGTTCTGAAATTTAGTTATGATTATCGATTTGATATAGTAAAGGATTGAATTATTCTTATTATGAACTGTCTTATGTTTTTTTTTTTTTTTCATGTTGGCATAACTGTCAAAATCTTACTTACAGTGGGTTTATAGAACTAAATTTAATGTAGTAATAGCACATATCACAGTTATCCCTCTTTTTTAGTTGTGTGTATATCAAAATAAGTGCTATGTATCGAGAGACAGAATATAATTCTACATAAATTAATGACGATAAATTAGGAGAAACATAAATTTTCTCCGAATTGCAGGTCAGTATAACTGCAATCGGTTGTAACAATACAAAGGCCAGTAGAAATCTAATCTGCTGAGCTGGATTTGTAAAGATATAAAGCAGTTTTTTCTTGGAGATGACGATAATTTCTCTGGTTTATCATTCCCTGTTCATTGCTCCTGTTTTGCTGTAGACTTTCATTAGTGTCCTTTAAGACTAATAACCTATTCACCAAGCAACGATGCACGTGCAAGAAAATTTCTGAGCTCACATAATATGACAAATAGCTCATTTTCCCGTAATTTGCTTTTCTGGGTAACTTGAAATTGTCAAATAGTCTACCGGGAACCATACACCCCTTCTCTTATTCAAGCGGGTAACCTCATGTATGTAGATTTAAACACACACATACACACACATGCACAATATATATATATATATATATATATATATATATATATATATATATATATATATATATATATATATATATATATATATATATATATATATATATATATATATATACATACAAATACAAATTCGGCAAAGATATATTTAAGTCACTGAAAAAGGCTCACATTGCCATGCTTTCGTTTCAAATTTTGCTAAAATAGTAGCATCCAGCAAATGGAAAATGAATTATTAACAGAAAAATATATCGGGCGTAATAGTATACATGGATAAAAATGTCATTCACTTTTTGGCTCGTCAGTGAGATTTATGGTGAACAGAAGTACAAAGCAAAACAGTGAACTGCAAATGTATATTCGTTTCTTTTTTTTATATAGTTTACTTTACCAAAGTGTACCATGTAACCAGTGGTGTCAGTCATGCCTTTGGCCAGTCGGACTGTCCAAAGCTCACTGAATCACGCTTTGATGTAAAATCTACAATTGCGTCTAGAGAAATCATGCTATCAAATTACAAAAAATGGTATATTTTGAGCTGAACATGCTGATTGCAGGCATCCCCTAGTGGCTGGTAATGTGATAATTTTGCATATCACAGGGTCTTTGTGACTAAAAATATGATCGCATGTATTAAATCAAACATATAGGGACAGAAAAAAAACATGTACAGTGTTGCCAACCCTCCCAGATTACCCGAGAGACTCCCGGAATTTTCTGCTGAAAATGCTTTTAGAAGGGTAGGTTTTTGACAATTTTGCGTCACCTCCCGGAAATTCAACAATATTTCCCTTCTATATTTCATATTAATTTATCAATCTCCCTTAAGTTTACTTTTTACCTCCCGGATTTTAAGTTTGGCAGGTTGGCAACACTGCATGTACTCGTATCTTAAAACGGTTGCACTTTGTGACCATCTCAGTGCTGTATTTTAGAAAAGTTTTGGTGTTCACTTAACTTCTAGTTCACTTTCAACTTCTAAAACAGGCATGTCACATCTAATTCTCTAATCTGAAAGTTCCCTGTAAGCCTTGCACTGGCTTCTCTCCGCCTAAATACATACAAACTGTCTCTTTGCATTACGTATGACATTACACATATACAATTTGCAGGTCATTTCAATGTCAACGCTTGTATTTTGTTACAGCTCATAGTAAATTGAATATACATTGGTGGTAGTCAGATAAAGATTTGCTTACATTCAGAGGTACCAGCTGATTGGAATAATGGCATTCTGAAAAATAGTAAGTTGTTTGAGTTTTTCTGTCAAATGAAATGTTGCCTATATGCTAGCCTATGGTTCTCCAAGTCACACTATTCTTTCTTTTTTGCACCGACGGGACGTGATCTCACTGCCATCCTTTATAGCTGACGAGGCTGACGTGATAACATAGTCATTCTTTTCAGGTGAGGTGAAACGTGATACCATAGTCAGTGAAAAACAAAAACAAAAAACAAAAACAAAAACAAAACAAAAAACAAAAACAAAAAAAAACAAACAAACAAAAACAAAAAAATACACAGAAACCCTTGACGTCATGGAAACCCCCTTCAGCTATTATGCTGATGAAATGATTCTAGTCAAACATTGTACGTGTACACCACCCAATGTGTCAGCCGGACGACCTGGCACAAGGAGGTACCAGAGCAGAACGCCGCCATACTTCAAGGCAGAACATACAACATCTGGGAAAAATGGTAGGCATAATGCCATACATCTGAAAGATTACATCAAGTGTACGTACGGAACATACATCACGTATCATCACTTGCAGACAGCCAAAGCTTTGCAATTATCTACACAGGCAGTCTCTGAGACGCTATGTTGGGTCAGCCAAAATTACAAATAGCGGCTTTCTTATTAGTGCACCCCTTATTCTAGTTTGTTCTTATCCTCTTGCTTGTAAAATGGAGCATACTTCCTGGCTCCCAGCAATAGGATGTGAAATACAAATTTACCTGTTGTGACACTCATCTGGCAAATTCAATGGGCCATTTCCCGACACATTTTAGTACATTTTGCCACATGCACAGGTTTTACTCTCAGTTTCGGACAAAGAAAAAACAGTCAATGTTAAAGTGAACAGGACTTTCCTCTTGCAATAACCTTTTTGTCTGTAGTTGGATAGCAAACCTAGTGCAATAAACCAGGACTGTAACTATGAACTTGATTTACATATCTAAATTATTATTAATGACATATATTTGGTTATTTATCGGTCACTGTATCAGCATGTCAAACTTTGGGACTTACGTTGGGGACACCCATGTATTTCTACACTGGCACCAGGGTCAGAATTCAACAGTTTGCAGAAGATCCATACATTTACCTTAGGGTTCATAATAATAATAATAATAATAATAATAATAATAGTAACAATATTATTATAATTACACTTATTATTATTACTTTTATTATTATCATTATTATTATTATTATTATTATTATTATTATTATTATTATTATTATTATTATTATTATTATTATTATTATTATAAAAATAATAATAATAATAAGTATTATTATTATTATTATTATTATCATTATTATATTATAATAAAAATAGTAATGATAATAATTATAATTATAATAATATTGTTATTATTATTATTAATATTAATGTTATTATTATTATTATTATTATTATTATTATTATTATTATTATTATTATTATTATTATTATTGAAACTTTCAATCCCTGCACTTTATATATGATGTGGCATATTTTAAATGCATGATACGAACATAATTCAGTCTTCGAAGATTATAAAATGATGAGAAGAAAGTATTGTTTACAGATGTCTTGTGACCAATTTCACCAAGTACAACAAACAATCAATTAAATTCTGCTGGGTTTTTTAGAGACAGTGATGCGAAAATATTTTTTGTACAACATATGGTATGCTTCACACGAAAATGAGGGTAATGCGTTAAGCAACGTTTCTCATGTCAACAGCGAAAACGCCAAGCCTGACTAAATGGCTTGTCAACAGATATTGAATGACTTCATGCAAATTTTTGTCATTCAATATAGCCTTACATTTTGGTATCTAGGAATGAAACTACCGTTTCAAAGCAAGCAAGAACTAGCGTTTATTTAGACTTTGCTGTTGAAATGTATGTTATAGTTCCTATTGTTATACCAAATATCACATTTGTTAACAACGTGTGTTGCAAGCTGCACGATTCATTCTGGCTGCACTTTACTCAGTTTCGCAGACCCACTGACTCATAGTAAAAATTACAGGAAAAATAAACGATTACATATAGGTTAAAAAGAAAAGAAAAAAATCCATGAGGCAAGTGTCACTGGCTGTAGGAAAATAATCAAGCAGACCAGTATCACTGAATGTGAGTATCTCTTTTTCCATTTACATATATTACGTTTACTATCTCTGTATGTGTAATGCTATTTTAAGTCCTGTTTCATCTCTGTCAAAAACTATACAAACTTTTCATTTCGAAATTCGCCAAAAAATGCATATTTCTTTTGCAACAAATTGCTATCAAAATCTTCCAAACCAGGGTACCGTAATAAATAAAAAAAAACAAAATGTTTAATCTTAGGCTTCTTTATCTGTAGTTATATTTTTGCCTAAAATAGATTACAATGTGATATATGTATTTAAAAACAATTGTTTACAAACTTCATCTCTCGACTCGCTTGATTTTCTGACCAACTTACTGGCTATACTATACATAGACTTCAAATCGTTTTTGCCCAGCTCCAGCACCAAACAATGCATAACAAATCGCACAACCTAAAAGTATAAAGTTATTTCTATAATGTGGAACCTGGTTCCCCTACTGTAACTTGGGTATCAGTTTCAGTTTCCACTTTCGGGGTTAAATGCAAATACACCCGATCTTCTTGTTAAAATCTGTATTCAATCTACCTTGTTGTGCTAAATATTCGTCAATAATGTTCCCCAGTCTTTTTGTAGAGGCATCAAATGAATACATATTTTCAACATATATCATATAATTTACTGTGCTTTATCCATATATACAACAACCAATGTTAACATCTTTATTTTATTCAATTTTTCTAACTAATTACATACACACATACAATTTATCCACAACATACTGCATTACACAAATGAACATTTTTTAGATAGCACGAATCCCTGCTTAACGCTCATAGCTTGTGACTTACAACAGAAAGCCAGAAAAACGGTCAATATTGAATGGAAATGTCTTTTTTATCAAATCTTCAGAAAGGTGTTGCTGTCTCATATGGCCATGTGCTTTCCTTATGTCAAAATTATATACATTGGATCACATGCTGATGTATACCCATGATGCATTTGTTTTACAGCAAAAACACACAGATGTCATATTTATAAAAATCCAAACTAACTATCAGTGCTAACAAAGTGGGCACTGCATTCTTCCAGTACCGTGCCCCCCCCCCCCCGTGTTTTTGATGTGGCAGTTGCCAATGCTACAGGGCTTTAAATAATTTTATCTTCTAAATCACCACTTTTAGTTTTTCAGTTTTAACCTGTAGGAACCATTAAACATTTCATTACATTTATTATTCTACAAGTCTATTTATTACCAATATCCAGTCATCATGATAAAACTCAATGCCATTAGCCCATTTAACTGGTTACCAACGCATTTACCGTGCACTACCATAATGCTGTCTACTCATTCAGCTTTCCCAGATTTGAATCTCTTTGCCGCTATTTCAACCTCTACGTAGCTTACTGTAAGCTTATTATACAACATATTGCAGTATAGATCCATAGCGTTGAGCGCTTCTGATAAACCTGTCTCCTAAAATAACCTACTATGATAGCCTTGCCAAGCACAAGGAATCTCTTTGTCATGAACAGCACCTGGGAATATTGTTTGATTTTAATCTTGGTACTTACTCTTTTCCCGGAAATATTTAAAAATATTTTTACCCACTTCCTGTGCCAATGACTCAAAGCTATATTGATCTTGTTTTGACATGATCTCATTGTATCTTTTAACTTCCATTTGTTTTGAGTCATGTGGTCAAATCTCCTTGCACTAAAACATTTCCCATTGCCACCCCATATAATACACTTTCAAGCGACACTGTGGTAATCTTCTAGATCTACATTTTCTCCTAATACAACTCTGAAATCATGACATTTATCTGACCTATAAAAGCTCTATAAAGCTCTTCTGACGCTGTCATCTAACTATTTAATGTTTGTTCTGACTGTCCTTTGTTTGTCATTTTTCCGATTACCATAACCACATCATCATTCAACATTCTACTTGAAGATAGGAGGAAAAGGATCGGATGATATAAAACTACAATTAGCTTATATGCCTTTTATGAATTTAACATTTGTTTTGTACTCACACAGTGGTCTCTGGTAATTAGAATCGTTAACATACCTACAAGCTTGATTCTCTTCATACAGAATTTTAGTCCTGTGTACTAAAATACAATAAATTGAACGCCTGTGTCTGTTGCTTCCGATTACAAAATTAAAAATTTTCTGTCACTAGACAGCTATCTCATGACCAAAGAAGGTTTTTCAAAATTTTCTTTTACCAGACAGTCAATTGGCCAGTGGTCTGGACTCAATAGCTTGTCACTCAAATGTTTTAACCCGTAATTTGCATAAGACAAGACAAGATGCATTTTATTTCAACAATATCTCATACATATCTCAAACATATAGAAAAAATACCATGTATCATTTATACTAAAATATTGTTTGGGGAGACCTCCATAAGGCCATTAAGCCGCTGTCTGGGTGGCCATCGAATTCTCAAGGGCAGTTCCATGGAGATAAAGATTGATTTTTCAGTCTAGTTTGACAGTAAAACTAAGTTCAATTTTAATTGCTAAATTTCGTGACAGAGTCGTCAAAAGCTTAATTTGTTTTTGAATGAACATTTCAAAATAAGATGGAATAAAGTGGTATCAGGATGATATAAGCTATTGGCACTTAATAATTTGTGTATCATTTTGTTGTACATGTCTGTTGCGTGTGTGTGTGTGTGTGTGTATGAGTGTGTAGATGAAAATTTACATCATAAAAGCCTATTTGAGTAAAATTCAACTGTATGTACATGTACCTCAGAGTACATACTGAAAAGGAGTGGGAGACCTGAGGCGAGGCTGGGCTGGGAAAAACACTGCCCCACCCAATGTTTTTAGGTGGCGTGTTTTGGGGTACTTTGGGGCACCGAAGCTAAAGGTTACCCTGTGTTCTGCCACCACACAAGGTATACCGCCATTTCCCATTATATCCCCAGTGACCAGCCTCTCACGGTAGGTGCTCAGTGTCCCCTACTAAATTACATTGACTATGTCAGGTTGATTACATGTATAGCAATCCACTGTGGTGCAGTTAAAATAATTTTATTCTAATATGTATTCTTTAATATTTTGTTTAAATGTAAGAAGGCTATGAGTTTTAGCCTTTTCGAGTAAACTTTGGGGCAGTGAACCTGAATTTATCAATTCAGGTATTTTGAACCTAATGCAATTTCTAGTATTTCTTCTGTTCGTTCTTATAATAGGTATTTGGGGCCTTAGAAGTGGTAGATCAGTATTTTGATCACTGTTTCTTAAATGGTTTGGGGCTCTTATAGTTCTAGAATTCGAGTAATGATTTATTACATTGAATGGCAGATTTTGAAGATAAGATTGTAATCTATTGTTGCAAAATTTATGATATATTTTCCAACATGAAAGTTTAAATAAGTCTTCAACCTTTAAGTTCTTTGGGGTTTTTTTAAATATTATTTGTGTGGGCATTATATTTAGACTTTGCAACTGCTCTAATTGGCTGTTTTTGAATTTTTGCAATTCTAACTAGACTTCCAAAGCCCCATAATTATATCCCATAGTTTAGGTGTGATTCTATAAGGGTTTTATAGATAAGATTTAATACACTTGACGGCAAATAATTCTTCATTCTTTTAAGTACTCCACTTGTGCGTGATATTTTGTTTGCCAGTTCAGTAATGTGAGTGCTCCAAGTTAAGTGGTTATCAAAATACACACCTAAGAATTTGATGTTATTAACGAGCTGTATCGGAGTGTTATGAAGAAAAAGGTTTGGTATATCTCGTATTGAGAGTTTTCTTTGTTTGAAGTGAAAAATCCTATATTTTGTCTTATCAATGTTCAGTGTTAGTTTATTTACCTCAAGCCAGTCGCACACTTTATTTAGCTCCCTATTAATATTTTCCATGGCCTGATTGTCATTAATGTTTTCTGGTGTTATTAAGGGACAGATTAGGTTTGTATCATCAGCAAATGTAACAATATCAAGTTTTGTAACATACTGGATATCATTTACATAGATTATGAAAAGTAGAGGTCCCAATATTGATCCTTGAGGTATTCCAGTTGAGATTTCTAACATTAAAGAACATACACCATTTATTTCAACAAACTGTTTTCGCTTTGATAAATAATCTTGAAACCAGTTTAATTCATTTCCATTTATACCATAATGTTTTAATTTAGCTAGAAGAAGTTCATGATCTATGGTGTCAAAAGCCTTGGACAGGTCCAAAAATATAGCAATTTGCATTTATTATGTCGTCCCAATAACTGATTAAACTCTGCATTGATGATTGATATTAACGCAAAAACAATGACCTGTAGCTAGGCAATAAAATTGTATGTCATTTGCGCAATGTAAAATTTGCTATAGGAGGTCTGACACAGTCGGCGAATGATGGTGATTAATACCAACTAAAAAGAAAGTGAAGTAAAGTGTGACACTTAGTATCTACGTCGTATGGTCATGGACGGCAGCATTAAGATGGGTTCCTACATTTGACACATGCTTCCAATGAGATTAACGAAAATTGGTTAACACGTTGACACGGACCACGGTTCTATTTAAATCACCATGGATACATTTTTTTGTTCAACATATAATCACATACAAAATTAACCAAAAACCATCGTGACGTCATAAAAAGTCCCTTGACAATGTATAGGACAAAGTAAAAATATATACTTAGATATGAGCTCATGTGCTGATGAAACAGGCTCATGCCTTTAAGAATCCGCTACTGCTAAGAAATTTACGAAGCTAATCACTCAAAGATTCGAACTTGGAGGTGGAAAATATACAAAAATATTGTAAACAATGGTAGGTATAACACTTTTAAATCTCTTTGCATCATTTTTGGGTGTAAATAAATGAATATGGGAATTTTTTTCTCAACTATTAGATGTCAGAATATTGTATGATGAGCATAAAGAGTACATTGCATGACACATTAATTCATTGTTAGCTGGAACCAAAAAACATAATCCACATTAAAAGCGAGCAAATTGAAACAAAAATAAGCCGAGAAAGCGTATAATACGAAGATCACAATTTGTTGTCGGAGTAAACCCAAACTTGCCGACTTTACAAAAGTTTATGTGGTGGACTTCAGATGTTGTTTTACCTGCACAGAAATGTGTGATATATACTAACTTTGAAAGCTCCCAGAAAGTGCGCGCACCTTATATACACTGCATATATATATATATATATATATATATATATATACGTTGGTGCAGTTTGGATAGATGTTGCATATACGGTTGAGTGTTCAAAGATGAATATAGTAACGAGAGCAAAATACTAGTTTTAAAAGTGGTGTTACAAAACAAAATCATATCAGAATAGTGTAAATTGCTTTAATTTTGCTGTATTCTTTTATGAAAAATTATAAAATAAAATTAAAACTACAGTGAAATGTCAAAAATTGAAAAGCCGTAAAAATTTAAACACACGAAAATAAAGGAATTTACAGTAGTATATCAACAGAAAGTGAATGACTCTGCTATACATAGAACCACCATTTAAAATTTTACTGTCTGAAAATTAAGCTGACGTTTAAAAATAAACAGACAAATTCTAAGTTTCTTAATTGTATCATATATCGACAGAATTTCTTAATTATATCATATACCGACAGAGATTGAATGACTATGCGGCATATTTTATCCATTCTATTTCAACTTAGGGTGGCTGCAAATTAAGCTACCATTTAACCAAAACAGAGTACATTATTATTTGTTGATCCAAGTTTAGTGGGTTCAATAATCCTGATTGTATGTCATCGTAGCGTAGGGGCATATGTATGGTATATTAATACAAAGTTCACTGATATACCTAAAAATACCTTGGCTGACTCATTTTAGCTGAGATTCTGTCGGAGGCAGTTCGCTTGTCTAGTAGCTGCATGTCGCCATCAAAACAACAAACACATTAACATTCATGTCCGAATGCCAATGTGAAGAAACAAATTTCACTCCTGACGATACTGGCAGTCACCCTTAAAAGGCAACTGGTGGTTTTAAACCTGACCTCTTAACCTTTGAAATATTTTTTCATACAGACTATAGTGTTTCCAAAATGTATAAGCCTAACTACTCAAAACCCACATTTCATTACTTCTGCCAAAAATAACAAGAGACCTGGTAGGCCTATCACTTTTTAGTTCTCCTGACTAGTCAGTCACCTGAGTTTACAGCAAAAGAAGAAAGCAGGCCTACAGTAATGCATCGTGTGTTTTAGTGATACGGTATAATACCACTGGTTGAGCTTTATGAAGACTGACTAATAAAAGTGGAACAATATGCGTTTTTAAGTACTAAAGCACCAAAAAATAAAATGCCCCTATCTGGAGTAACCGATCGAGACTTTTGGTTTAAACATATTTTTTATTATTGCCAAAAAATTACATACTTACTCAATCAAAAGAGCAATTGGGAAAAAGGGCATGGCCCTATGCAAATCCCTCTTGCAGAAAGTGAGACAAAATATGCAGGACAGACAGAACAAACCACAACAAACAGAAGGAAGGACAAACATGGACAAGACAGAAAGTGGGGCGTCAGCTGAAAAAAAAAGAAAAAGAAATTCATAAATTTACTAACTAGGGAATCGATGATAATAATGATAGGAAAAAGAACAACAACAAACCCAAGCACAGCAATCATACCCACGGGGATCCCATGAAAGATACAGCGTAAATTTAACCAATGCCTACAGTTTTAAAACGCTCAGTGGCAGATATATATTCATGGACAGCTAAAAAAATGTCTCTATTTTCTTCAAAAGAGCAATCGGGTGCGCCATGAAGCAGAGTCTGAAGGGTAAATGGAGCAATATGGACAATTTTGGAGTGTAAACTTCGCCGAAATTGGTCAAAGTTTGGACAAGTGAAAAAATAATGAAAGGTATCTTCAATAGATGAACCGCACACGCAGTCAGGTGAATCTTTTACCCCAATTTTGAACAGATAGGAGTTAAGAGGGCTGGCTCCTAAACGAAGGCGAGTGTGTTGAATAGCGTTAAATCTATTGCCGACAGTAAACAATTCTGGATATTTAGAGGATCGGGACACCGCTTTATAAATCTTGGATTTAAATACAGATACAGAGTTTGAGTTACGTGTTGCAAGTGGTAGCTGATTCCAGAGTCTAACAGTAGAAGGAAAGAATGACTTATGAAATAAATCTGTTCGAGCTTGGAAATGGGAAAGGTCGAATGGGCGACGGGTATTGAAAGATGGCACACGGGAAGGTATAAGAGAGCATAACATATCTGGTACAAGCTTATTAACAATTTTGTACATAAGGACTAGTTTGGCTGACTCTCTACCCTGAGCCAAAGTGTGCCAGCCAACTTCTTCATATAACCTTTCAATGCTTGTTCCGTGCATAGCACCCGTCACAATGCGAGCAGCCGAAAGTTGAACATCTTCAAGTCTTTCAATATCTGAATTAGTGCAGCCACTCCACACAGGACTAGCATACTCCAAAATGGGCCGAATGAAAGAAATATATATTGTCTCTAATGTTCTTCGATCCAAAATATATTTCAAACCTTTCATAATGTTAATCAATTTATTCGCTTTTATTATAATTTCATTTATATGGCCATTCCATCGGACATCTGAACGTAATAATACTCCAAGATGTTTGTGTTCGAAATTGTCATCCAGAACATGACCTTGAAAAATAATTGGCGGGTGAGAGGGAGAGACACTTTTCCGAGAAACCAGCATGGATTGAGTTTTTTTAGCATTAAAAGTTACAAGCCAGTCTTTAGACCACTGTTCACTGTCGGACAGATCGGCATTGAGTGTATCTGCTGCAGTAATAGGGTTTTCAACAGTAAGGTAAAGAGACGTATCGTCAGCAAACATTTTTATATCAGATCGAATAATATCTACAATATCATTGATATATGTAAGAAAAAGTAAAGGCCCGAGGACAGAACCCTGAGGCACGCCTGCTTGGATATGTCCCCAAGAAGAAGACTGACCATTGATAACCACCCGTTGATAACGATTCGAAAGATAATTGCCAAACCAATGCAAGAGATTTCCAGAAACTCCGGCTTTACTGAGCTTGTACAATAACGCGGGGTGCCACACTTTGTCAAAAGCTTTACTAATATCTAAAAAAAATAACTCTAACTTCCTTTTGTTGATCAACAGCAAGACATAGTTGATGGTAAAGAGCAAGCAGCTGATTGACTGTAGAGTCGCCTGGTATAAAGCCTGACTGGTGGGCAGAAATTATCAAGTTTTCACGAAAAAAATTAAAAACATGTTTAAACACAATTTTTTCAAAAACTTTGCCAGTACAACTAAGGAGAGATATTGGTCTATAATTGTTGCATAAGGATTCAGTGCCTTTTTTATACAGCGGTGACACATTAGCATTTTTCCATTTTGAAGGAAATTCCTTCTTGGAAAGTGAGAGATTGAAAAGGTGAGTAAGGGAAAAAGAAATCGCAGGAGCAGCTTCTCTACGAAGCTTTGCACTGATGCCATCCGGACCAGATGCTTTAGACGTATCAAGGCTGCGAAGAGTTTCGCATACTTCGGACACGGTTATTGTTATAGAATTCAGGCAGGCATCAGGTGGGTCAGAAATTCCGGGTGGAGTGGCTGTGCTACAATCGATATTACATTGCTGCAAGAAGAATGAATTAAAAATATTTGCTTTGCCCGCGCTATCAGAGACAACCTTGTCATCATGTGGAAGAGACGGTATACTAGTTGACTGTGTTCCGTGAAGAAAATATTTGACGGTGCGCCACCAGCATTTGCTATTCCTTGAAGAATCATTTAAATCAATTCGTAATTTATCGTTATAATCCCTCTCGGCACACTTTAGTTCGTCTTGATAAAGATTCCTAATATGACAGAATGAACACCAGGCATTTTGTTCAAAATTTAATCTTTTGGCTTGATCATATTTCCGTTTTACTTGTCTCTTAAGCGAACGAAGTCTACTGTTATACCATGGCAAATCCCATGGACGAATCTCCACCACTTTGTTCGGAATAGATCGAATAGCTGCTTCCATAAAAAGATCTGACCATGCTTCGCAACAAGAATCAACATCGTGACTAGTAAAACAAGAGTCCCAATTTAAAGAATAAAGATATGATCTAAACGTATTGAAATCCGCTTTGCTATATTCCCAAATATGACGTTTGTATGCCGCCTCCGTCGGCTGACGAAATATTAACTTAGCCCCAACGACAGAGTGGTCGCAATTAGCTAATGGGGGCAGCACACAAACGTCGCAAACAAAATTGGGAAAATTAGAAATTATCTGATCTAGACATGTTGCAGAGTTCAATGTGATACGCGTGGGCTCATGAGCATGAATTGTAAGGGAGTTCATTTGAGCAAAGTTAACAAGTTTATGACCAGATGTAGCATAAAAATCTGAATTTAGATCACCAGTTAGTAAAATATTTGAGAAACCCGAGTTCCTAGCGAGGTCTAGACTGTCTTGGAATTTATCCCAGAAAGAGACAGAAGAATTCGGAGAACGGTAAATAACTCCTAATAAGAATTTATGAGACTTTTCAAAATATCCTTTCACCACATGGGCAATTGGTCATAGACCAGAATATAACATCCGACGTTCCTGGTTTATGTTTGTTTAATGTATCATCAGTCATGCATGTAAATGTTGCCCGAGCCACCGATATCTTTTTAAACTCTCCACTGGAGAATAATATCATCATCAAGTAAAAAGAATCTGTCACCATATTAGCTAATAGCTGCATGAAGATAACTGCTTATCTAAATTCTAATTCAATTTTAATGGAATTCCCTATGACGTCATAATGGTTTTCCTCTGTTTTGTACATGAGTATATATTCAATAAACAAAATCCTGTAAATATGGCAATTTTTATGAGAACGGCAGTCCATGTGGCAAAACTATCGACGATCTGTGATAGTTTGGCACGGCCTCGTATACATACAAGGTGAATATCCCTATATCCACCGGCCTGGATACTGCCAGAAACTAGCAGAGCTGATCACTCTCAAATATTCAACCCATGCACTGGAATATTCACAGGGGCAACCTGCAGAATGGTTGTCATCATATTGTGGTCAATACGAACCCATTAATACTCACCGGCAAAGTCAGTGTCCATCGAAAATGACCCTTATCAGTGTTTTCAGTGGAGAGTGACTTTGCCGGTGAGTATAAATGGGTTCGTATTGACCAGACAGAATATGATGACAACCAGTCTGCTGGTTGCCCCTGTGGGAATATCGTGTGAGGTGCATACAGACTAAGAACCGCATTTCTTCCTGACGGTGACGATACACTTCCATTGCACTCATCCACATGAGAAACCTACCTCGAACACAAAGTCTAAGCAGCGTGAACACCGAACTGCGATTTTCTTAGTAGTGTGTTTTCTTGCCCTATAATTTTCCAGTCCGTCCACTTTTAATGTGGATTTTTTTTTTTAATTCTATGTAATTACGTGACAATTGCAATTTTACTCGTGACACTCACCGTAGTCCAATCCACCATTTTCAGATGAATACAGGGCCAATTCGACTATACCAAAATCTTTGCGAAACCGAAACCTTTTTCCAAAACCTTCTGTTCTTTTACGCAGGCTACCGAAATAGGTTTCCCGAAACCCCCCAAAAGATCTGAAAATGGTCTCGAGGTTTCGGTTTCACGTGTTCATTGGTCCGCAAGCCCATCTTCATTGTATAATCCATGTATATGCCCATATGGAACTGGGCTCCACACACACACACACAAAAAAAAAATAAATAAAGGTAGGCCTACGTGTTCCCTGATTTTATTATCATAGCTCAGGCAGTATCAGTAACCGAAAGTACTTAAGTAAAACACCAGAATAATAATAAATGTGTACCTTAATTAACTTGTTATTCAAAATGAACCGCATGAATTTATCATGGAAAAATGTTTTCATTACCTCTTAAATGCTCATCATTTACCCCAAATGCCCATTGACCCTGTGAGCTGAAAGACATCGTGAAATTTAATGAAAGGTATTTTTCTTCAGAAGTGCCTCTTTAGTATGGCAAACCTTTTTTCATTTGATCTGAATTTTGCATAAAATTCAATTCTTGCTATGATTTAATCAGTTAGGGATATATCAAAAAAAAAAAAAAAAAAAAAAAAAAACAGTTTGGATATCCGTAAGCGATGTTGCATTTCCAGAAATCATGGTGGGGGATGGCAAGCCGTTTAACATTTAATAGGATTTTTTTAAAAATTAATTTCGAGTTGAATAATTTGATGTATGTGCTCAATGATTCTTCAAGGAGCTTAATAAAGCAATTATTGAGCGCAATAGATTAGTATTGAGGTCAATAATTCATTTTTAGTACCATCAATTTTTTTTCATACATAAATTAATAATGGAGCCCCACTATTAAATGTATGATGTCCAAATGAGTTATCGATCTCAAAAAAAAAAAAACAATTTTGAGCTCCACATATCATATTTTGAACTGTATAATTTGGTTGTTGATGTCCTGAAATGATTTTGTCCATGAATGAATTTTTGCGCTGCATGAACCATTTTTGGAGCTAAAAAATATGTTTTTTACTTTCTATTATGCAGATTAGAATGACATATGGAGCTAAACAAACGGTTTATGAAGATCAGAAATTGCACACAAATCCGCCATATCCATTACGGTGATCAATAAATATAGCCCAATTATGTAGAATTATTTATCTCCCGAATTCTTATGTACATTATTGCACTATTCATCTCCATAATTCTTATTAGCTTTGATTTTTAATCTCCGCTAGTCATTTTTGAGCTCCATAATTCATTTCAAGAAATCAATAATTGTTTTTATATCATTCCTGCTTAAATTTTAAATGGCTTTCCATATTTTTGGACATAAAAAATCATTTTGGTATCAACAATGCTCACATCAAAAAGGGAAATTCTTGATATCCAAAATAAAATTCTTCATATGAAAATCAATATATGAATTTTGGATATCCATAATTGAATTACTGACACAAAAACTTTTTTTTCCAAAATGAATATTTATATAAAGATATTTCTTAATATCATCAAGTCATTTATTTATATCGATAAATCTAATGTATACGTCTTGATGTGATTCTACAGTTGGATTTGGCAAAATAAAATTTCATTTTGAACTTGTTGTGAATTTGGTCAAAATGTAAGGGTTGCATTATATTGCCTTCGGATCCATGTAAATATTTTAATAACGTATGTTATTTTGACAAGATAATTAACATTATATTATATCAATAATTTGATTTGTTGATATAATAATCATCCTATATCTTGATTTCAACTTATGTAATTAAGGATATAAAAATAAATTCTTGACATCAATAATTAAAATTATTGATAACAAGAATTTTTTAAATCAATGATTAGAATATTCATTTCAATTATTCTCTTCACTAATTGATATAATAAATTCGATTTCTTAATATCAAAAATTAATTTTGGATATAAATTCGAATAATTGATATGTCAATAAATGATTTCTTGGCATCAGCACATCAAATTTTGATATCAAAATCAATTCACAATGAAAGAATTCTTCATCTGAATAAATTGAGGTACTGATGTAAATAAATATCATTATTCAGTACCAATAAATAGAAAGCAATTCTTGGTATCATTAATTCGATTTATTGATATCCAGAATTTCGTGACACTCTCAAACCACGATGTTGCATTATCTGATTCATAATAAAAGTTTTTGGAAGGTGCCAGCCCTATTCCGAAACAGAAATTACAAAATAGGCAGGAAACTGAACTATGTGCAAGTTTCCATTATTCTTGGCGTCATTGTTGTTGATATCGTACTACGACTGCTATGAAAATAATATCAGCTTTTGATTAGACAGGCAACACCATTGCAGGAAACCGTAAACCTTGAAAGCAACATGATAATGGAGATAATTACTTAAAGCAGATGATCTTATACACCCTGAGGTATAAGAAATATTGTGTACTAATGAAATGGGCCCACATGATAACAAAGATGATACAAATCCTGAAAAACACAGACATAATTTTAAATGTTCACTAGCGTTTACACAAGCAACCATGTAGCATTATGGCACTGCATGAGAACATTTTTTCATAGATAAATAAATCATACGAATAAATTAAAAATTATTCTTTAATAAAATACCCTTCATGAAAGCTGTTTGTAACTGGCAATCTCAAACTGTACATTTCAAGGCAATCCCACCTGCATCCTGTTTCACAACTTTTAATTCAACAGCAACCTACTGTTTTATTGTATCTCTAATGTGGCCGGCAAATACCTATCTTACTTTGAAGTTTTCCAATGAAAGTAAATTACCTCGTGCTTCGACTTACAATTTTACACACGGCACCAGCAAGAACCAGTTGGCAACAAGTTCTATTTCTATTTTTACAAACCAGTCTCTCTACTTGGACTCTTAATATACATAAGGACTGGTTATAAGAATTTAATTTGCATATTAGTATAAAAGCCGCCACACCCCTCGAGATTGCGAGAGCTGAGACTTGCATGGTACTGTAACAATCTTCAAACAGAATACATATATTTCATCAAGCAAAATTGGTTGGAATTGAAGTGTATGTCTTATACCTGGAAGATGATATTAATATAACACAACGAGAAGTACAAAAATACAATACAGCACGGTTACAACCAATTAAACAGGTCCTGCCATGTAACGATGTTTACGTGGGCGTGGTGACGAAAAAAATGAATTTTTTTCTTCATAATTACATGTGTCTGTTGTAGCTCGGCTGACTTGTCAGTCAGCTGAGCTTACAGGATGCTCATCCACCCTATCATCCGTCGTCTGTTAACTGTCTGCCCGTCCGTCCCCCATTCAGAGTTCACAGTTTCGACTTTCCGAAACCGTAACTCAGTCAGATTTACTTCCAACGTGGCAGGAATGTAGCTTGGGTGTTTCTCAACCAAATTTGTTCAATTTGTCCCGTCTTGATCCACTGACATTTTGATTATATATATATATTAGCAACAAGAGGGCTGTCTGAACAGCCCATGCTCAGTTGACCTACACATCCATTACACTTGATGGTCTGTGAACTTGGGATAGCACAAAATAGGTAGACAATTGTCAAAGGCACATCCCTACCAAGTTTGACACAAATGTGGCCAAAATTTCTGAAGTTATAACCATTACAAGAAATTCCAATGTTAAACTATCCTAATAAAATCCATTTAACGATTTTCAAAACAAAAAACAAAAACAAAAACAAAAAACCATAAAAAACATAAAAAATCCAAAAATCAATGGAGCATGACCATTTGAACAAACTTGGTAGACACCCCCCCCCCGTACATAGCTACCACGTTTCAAGTCAATCTGACTGACAGCTTCTGAGAAGTCCAAAGTATGAATTAGCATTAGAATGCCCATTGACTTACATGGTAATCAATTGGAAAGGTCCATTTACCGACAAGTACCCAAATTAAAAAAAAATAAATAAATAAAAATAAGAATCCACAGCAGTGGCACCTGGTAAACAACTTTGTTTGACTTTACACAAGGAACATATTCACAAAGATTCAGCTTAACCTGAGTGATGGTTCTGGAGAAGTCGAAAACAGAAAAAGCACACACAAAATCATAAAGAAAAAAAAATAGAAAAAACTGCAGCGCCACCTGATGAACACATTAAGATCTATGAGTCCCTAGGAGTGTTCATGTGTGATATCAAAGCAATTGAGTGAGCAGTTTCAGAGAATAAGATTTGTCCACAAAAGAACAAACAAATTCATGAAAAAATCAAAAAATCACTGGAGCATGACCATTTGAACAAACCTGGTAAAAACCCACCCAAGGTACATTGCCGCCATGTTTAAAGTCGGTCTGGTTGATGGTTTGCAGGAGTCAAAAATTTGAATTAACGTTGACCAACATAGTAATCAATGGGAAAGGTGCATTTAGCGAAAAGTGCTCAGATTGAAAAAAAAATGCTTAAAAATCAGGAAAGCAATGCCACCTAGTAAACAACTTTGCTTGACCCTTCCACAATGAATATATCCACCAAGTTTAAGCTTAATCTGAGTGATGGTTCTGGAGAAGAAGTCGAAAACAGCAAAAGCACACAAAAATCATAAAAAAATAGATTTAATAAAGCTCCACTTAGTGAACAAATTAGGAACCAGGAGTTCTTAGGGGTGTTCCTGTGTCATATCAAAGCAACTGGGTGAGCAATTTCGGAGAAGATTTTTTAAGATTTGCCCAAAAAAGAACCAAAAAAAAAAAAATCATTGAAATATTTAAAAATCACTGGAGCGTTACCAATATAACATACTTGGTAGAGACTCACCCAAGGCACATCCCCAGCAAGTTTGAAGTCAATCTGGCCGACGTCTTTTGAGTAGAAGCCGAAGATGTGAATTGCGGACGGTCGCTGGACAGGCGCTGGAAGGACGACGGACGACGGACGACAGACCCTCATAAAAGCTCAGCTGATTGACAAGTCAGCTGAGACAAAAATGAAGACAGTAAAGTAGAGTAAAAACAGTATGAAAATTGTAAATAGCGACATATAAAGAAGCTAAGTGGAATGAAGAAGGTGGCATGGTATTATCATGCAACACGAACACATCTCGCATGAGTATCGAGTTATTTTATGTGTATCTTGTTAAGGGCGTTATATATGCAAGAAAAGCGGACTTACCTCGAATGATTTTGACGGGAATGGCTAAAGTGGGATGTGAAACTGAAATTCTATGGATTTTCATGAATGCCATCCAGGTATCTACATGTACCCCAGCAAACCCAGAAGAGGACGGTGAAGATGTTCTCTTCGTCACACATAATAAGACAGGGCATAAAACAAAAACAATATTTAACAAGAAAACGGCGATTTTTATTTTGAGACAGTTAATAAACTTGATGCTCTCGTCGGCCACTCTTATAAAAGTAGATTATATATGTATATATATATTTATGTCTTTGGTGGTTTCTGGCCAGAATTTTAATCCTCAGACCGTCTGATGGGCAATGTCCGGTTTTTCGGCAGTTGAAAAATGTCCATCAACCATGTTTGACTTAAATTCGATGCGCTACCTCGGGAGTTTAAGAAAAGTAAAAACTAGCAAATCTACCCAGAAATTATGGGGAGCTATTAATGCCCAGAAACTGTGGTAAGCTATGCTTGGTATATACTGCCCACGGTCCGGTTTGAGGATTATAATATACCTGCAGACAATGGGCATGAACTATAAACCGGCCGTAGAACCTATTGCATTGTGTATATATAGGCTATATATATATATATATATATATATATATATATATATATATATATATATATATATATATATATATATTAGGCTATATATATATATATAGGATATATATATATATATATATATATATATATATATATATATATATATATATATATATATATATATATATATATATATATATATATAAGACAGCCGAGCATGGGTTCAATGGGAATGGAGATCAAATGAAGTGATGTCGGATAACAGTATCCATTTTGTCAGTCGTATAACCTACGCATGCGCAGAAGCAATACATAACTGCACAACTTGAATAAAGGCGTTTCATATGAAAATATCTTGCAAAATTCTTGTCATATTTCTCGTAAATATATCAAATTGTCACTCAGTACTTTTCACCATGGCCAATGTGAGGAATTTAACAGAGCTGAGAAAATGGCATTTTAAAAGAAAGAAGCACACGGCATTGGAACTGTTGGTCGTTGTGGCTTGTCTTGAGGGAGAAATCATTATAATTCTAGATAAATGCTAAAGACTTTTCCCACGGCAAATAAGCTCTCCTTGTGATGGCCAATGTAAGAAATTTAACAAAGCTGAGAAACGGGCATTTTAAAAGAAACCAGCACACGGCATTAGAACTGTTGGTCGGTGTGGCTCGGCTTGTGTGAGAAATCATTAGTCTAGATAAATGCCAAAGACTGTTCCCACGGCAAATAAGCTTTCGTTGTGATATCTGTAGCTGGTGAAGCTATCAGTATTGGGGTTGATGAGACAGCGAGACGCCGACTGAATGCCCTGTTCCTTGAGCTCTCCTATGACCACGTGGCAAACCAACTTGTGCCGGGAAAATCCAAATTCTTTGACGCCTTTTTGAATGGCCTCGGAAAGCGTACATGTCAGCCCCTGAATAACTTTCTGTTCATATTTTCTGTCTTTTAGATACATTTCAAAAACATTCTGTATAACTTGTTGAACTTTTGATGGTGAAAATGCCTTATCCTGGTCGGGTATTAACTGGTACGTGTTTTCATAGCTGGACTGTGTTTCCGGTGGCTCTTCTTCGGTTCCCGTGGTCAGTAGTGTACTTTTGATATTGAGATTACGAAGAGTCATCATCGTTTTGGTCAAAGACTTCAGTTTCGACTGGCGCCGACCTTGCTTCGCTGAACGCTGTGAAGCATTGTCAGACGAAACTACAGATATTGCGCGGTTCCTGTTTCCACCACCAGGTGGCATGATACCTTGATTGTGTTTGTCCACGGCTTCCAGGCTGAGAGATGCCTGTCAAAACAAGACGGCAATGCATCGTTTGAACACAAATCCTATTGAACGAAGCTATTCGTGTGATATAAAGTACCAATGTATCGAAAGCAATCACAATAATTATTAAAAAGACAAGTAACGTTGCTTTAGTATAAAATAGTGTATGTATACGAAAGTCGGACGCTCAAGTTTAACTTACAGCGGATCATGAATACAGTGTTGAGTGACCCATACCAGTGAAAAGATAGTAAATACATTAATTATGCAGCTAATTTGCCCATATTGTAATCATCAGCGAAACACCATGAGTGTGCCTACACAGTCTCGTTACTGGGCCAGAAGTCTATCAGAAGGTCAGGAAGAAAGATGGACCGAGTTATAATACATGTAAAAGCAACAATGCATTGGTTTTGTCGACAATATGAGAAAATGTTCATAGCGCAGGACCGGATCATGCTGCCCGTATGAGGAGCAAAAGAGTATATGTTATACATTTTTGTGTGTATAAACTATATGACATGCCAAATAAGTCTGAGTCCAGGTGTACATGAGGTATACACTTTATACATACATACGTACATACATACATGCATACATACATACACACACACACACACACACACACACACACACACACATATATATATATATATATATATATATATATATATCAGGGTTAAGAGGAGCCTATTTATCGCTTGAGAAACATCTACATATTGACATGTAAAAGGACTCCGTTGAGCCAAAACAAAAACATGTCATGGCGACGGCTCGCGAGTATATGTATAATGCTAAAACACCCATTCACTGGCATGTAACAGCGCTACGCAAAATACATGTAAAAACTAGTGTAACCATTCATTAAATTTTTGACAGGACGACGTTGATATGTATGTGTCCCAATAAAAAAAATTATAAACATATAACAGGAGTATGTACAGTCTATTTGCAAAACTACATCCTGGTTCCAACATTTCCCTCCAAGTGAATATTCATGGAGACAAGTATTCTCCTTTAGTTTGATTTTTGCATACGCTGTTGAATGTAGGCCCTACATATATATATATGCATTTTTATATACATTTATATACATACATGAATATAAATATATTATATGACCTGCTACGTACAACCTACCTCTCTCTTAACAGACCCTTGATTTTGTCGAGCCGCCATCCTTCAGCAATCCTGTCATGTATTATGGCAAATTCACGCACACCTCCAGGGATTTGACACCGTACTAATTCATATACATATAGTATTAAATATCAGGTGTAAAAGTGGCTCCGCCAGAGAATTTCACATATAGGACATGGATGTTTCTGTGAAATAACATTGTGGGCCGCTGGTAACGGGTCACGTGATGCTAATCAAATTTAAAAGCATGATGATATAATTTAACTATAGTTGGTGCTTGAAAGCTTTAGAACGTTAATCCTACCCAGAAAGAAACTTATTGCCAAATCTACCTAGACTAAACAAACCTAATGCCACAAGTACCAATTGTATGATATAATCGTAATGGAAAGCCAATAGGCTTAATTTCATAATACAGGGCATATTGTACTGATGCATCTGGGAAATTTCCTTGAACACCTATAGAGACACTTCCACGTGGTTAATTTCGCTTCATTTAAAGATATTTTATTGCTTAAAAAGAGAAGTGGGAAAACAATCAGAAATATATATATATGTTCACCTACGCCACATGTAAAACGCAAAACAGCATTCTAACAATAGACATGTTAACGAAATATGCCTATTAACCATAACTTACCCTGTTGATATTGGTCTGTATTCTAAAGAACTTATAAGTTGCACCGTCAACACCACCCCGGTTTTCTTTCTTTCTTTCTTTTCTTTCTTTCTTTCTTTCTTTCTTTCTTTCTTTCTTTCTTTCATTCTTTCTTTTTTTGAGGGTAGGGGGTCCTTATGCTGCTAATGATGAATTCATTTGCTTTTTGTCCCTTCATCTGTATGGTGACACAATAAAAGATAACTTTTTCCTCAATAACCACTAGTTTCGAGACGCTGCTCTCTGTCAGATAAATTTCGTGTAGAATTTTTATTTTTGTTGCCAGATCCAGAAGTTATGAACTGTTTGGCTAGGTACTCAACGAATCGCTTTTTAAGACGAGGTAGGTATTCCTTGTTTTTATTTCTGTTAACATGACTTTGCTACTTTATACACCTGTGCATTTCTTTAAATGTTTGCTTCAATTTTGTGTTCAGGATCCAAGTAAACATTAGCATAAAACTGATCATAAAAATGTCAAATATCAAATTAACTTCCCGCCAAATTTGCCTATCCTCTCGCGAGAAAACGGCGATAATCATCTGCCATGGTGCGGACACACGGATGGGTACACCAGAGGTAATATCACGAGGGCGGGGAAAGGTCTGTCACCGGTTCTTATTTGTCACGAAACACTTACAATTTCCAAAAATAACACAACCACAATCCCTCGAAGAAGCTTCCCATTATGTGCTTCTCCACACCCGTTGCATCCTCATTAGCCACTTGTTGAACCAGTGGCTGCACGTAG
>CAXHWN010002202.1:0-13000 GCA_964020975.1 Hermodice carunculata
TTTTAAAAGCAGAGACGATGTAAATAATCTTAAAACAATTATATAGTAAATAAAATATCCAATGTTAGACCACAGATTTTTCCAGTTGAAATTTTTCTTAGTGTAAGGAGCTTGACATACCTTTAAATTTTAAATCTTAAAGGGTTGAACAAACCTTTCATGGGTGAAAACCAAATTTTGTATGAACAGATTGCGACCCCTAATGCAATGAATGATACTGCATGTGTAAAGGAATAAGCAAAAGCAGTAACTTGTATTAAGTGCCCCGTCCACAACAAGTTAATTTAACTTTTATAAATGACAATTTTACACTTTATTTTCTTTTTTGTCCTTTATTAAGCTTAATTTTTATTTTTAAATTTATAGGAAAAAATCTAATTTTCATGAATGTTAAACAGGTTTTTTAACCATGATATATATTTCTCCTTGCTTTCAGTCTTTTAAATGACCAATAGGTACAAAAAACACACATTTTTAGAGTCCGTTTGCGACTGATTTTTGAAATCAAATTTCAGCTGCAATTTTTTAAAAAATCGAGACATGAGGTAAAAATGCACAACAGATTCGAGAAATGTAGCACCTTGGTTGTCACTCGTTTGGGAAAATAAACATTCCCATATACTTTTAATTTTGACTGGCATGTTCGCCATGCTATGGGGTGCACCTGACACATATTGATTGGTCTGATCTTTGAAATAGTTCACAAGAAATTTCCATATTTTTGTTCCTTCGTCTTACATTCATCCCACAGAGATGAACTGAAAAGAAGCCAGTGACACAGAGTTGACTGTCCTTGGTATCTGTAAGAGTCCTGTTAAAAATGTTGCAGTTTTAGGTCAGAAAGACGCACCCAAGGTTGCTTTAAAATGTTCACAAACATATTTATAATGTGGAAAACATTATATAAGCTACCTTCCACGTGCCAAATTTATTGATCAACGGCTAGTACACCAAATGTGCGTTAATTTGTCATTCATTATCAGGATCTAAGAAGCCAAACCTCAAGTATCGCATTTTTCTATTTAAAGTAGAACTTGGTGTATTTTGTTTTGTATAACTGAAGAAAGTTTACCCAGTCCGTACTTGGTTCCCGCAATATACATGTATATACTCGTATTTTAAATCCACTATGAATTCAATCGCCTGAGATGACAGAAAGTTGTTTTCCAATATTACACATGCACGTTTTCATATCTTTTTGAGACAGATAGATAATAAATGGAGAGAGAGGCGGGTAGAGAAGGTGAAGGTAGCAGTAAAAGTTTTCCCAAAATTGAAAGTGTATCTTACCTCCGATGTTAAAGAGCATTCAATATGTATGCCGTCGAAACAAGAAGGTGGAATTGTCACAAGCTTAGTGTCTTGTTACAGTGGATCATGAGCTTGGTCTCCGTTCTCCTCCAAAACACATTCGCTGGTTCAGCCGAAGATCGTAGCAAGAGCTACCAGGGAGGGCCCGGAGAACTTATGAAGACTCTTCAGGAACTATTTCACAGTTGAAGTCTCACAACAGATATACACGCTTCTCGTGATGCACGCACGGGCACCAGCTGCCTGCAAATTGAATCCAGGAGACCAGGGGAGATGCCTATATCAATTGTGGTTAATCCGAAATGCATACTGTCCCAGATCACCTGGTTGTATAAAAACACACCTCTGTGACAGTAAAAGTTCCACCCACACAACTACCCCCGCAGCAACCAATAAAGTTCGTGCACTGGAGGTTTGTGTGGATAGTGCCCAAGAGACAAACCACCGCAATAAATCGGCATTACCAACAAGTGGTCTGTTTTGTTGCTTCGTTAACACTTTCTTGCGCAAAGCTGACGACAATATTCATTATGGGCTGGCGCATAACCTGTCTCCAAATGTTACATGTAATAGTAATAGTAATTTACCGAATCCTTCTAACGAGGACAACGTAAATATATGAAAATTGAAATATGTATTGGGGCATTAATAAAAATGAAGGTATCCAACCAAACTGAAAAGAATGCCGCGATCTTAAACGGGCAGGTAGCTGGAAAGAGTTAAAACGCATAATGCTCCTGTCTCTCAATTGAATGATTTGCCCCAAACAAACAGACATAAAAACATAAAAACTACGAATCCTCGATAAACATATTCTATTAACGACCCTGCCGGTTTACACACCCTTGTCAACACTGTGTCTAGCTGTGGATGATTGAGAGTGCTAAAAAGGGCTGGCAATGTGGTTTGTTTTACTGTTAATATGATCTAGAAGGGGTTAAACAAGACACAAGGGTCCTCCTGCAATGGCACTCCTCTCAATCAGGTATACATTATCGAATTGGTACAATATCATCGACAAAAGGTATATAGTAACATCAAAAGCAACCCGAGAATAATTACGTTGGAGATGGACTGATGTGCGTTTCGTGGGGTACTCTGTAGACTGTTAATTTCTCAGTAAATAATCAAATAAAGCTGTGACTGCAAACTATAATAAAGTTAATCAATGGCTCTTGTGTGTTATGAATGTGGACTTGCAAAGAACAAACAATGCCAGCACGGCTTAAGCATTCGCTACTGAGCTTGTCATAAAGTCAACTGGAGTTATCGATGTCAACACCAAAGAGCCACAGATAGCTCTAATGCCTTGGTTTTTTGCTCATTTTGAACCATTTAGATTAATGAATTTGTAGCAGTGACTAATGTGTTATTTGTTTTCATCATATTTGCATGTGGAAAAAATATTCGTACAGTGCGTTAGAAAATATCTAAATGGAGTCAAATACGTTTTGTATTACTTTCCAAATATATCATGCGTCATACATGACATTGTGTATAGGTTTTGAGATAAAAAGCCAATGTCAAAATTCTACAAAAGAACGTGACAATAGTACTTCCGCGTGTATTAAGGTTAGACAGTAACATGTTTGCTTATGGAGTGTAGAGAGTTCGGACTACGGAATATGGAGTGGTTCTGGACGAAGTGGTCCTGGACGAAGTGGTTCTGGACGAAAAGACACAAATACAGTAGAGTGGGTAAAGTTTATGTATATTTTATGTTCTGAACTAGCGAAACTCGAACTGGCAACCTTTGGCACCAGTCGCCTAGCTGAAATGGGAAACGCACGAACCCACTCGACCAAATCCCCATTCTTAAAAAAACACGTGCGCTGTACATTTAGCTTTGTGGATTCACATTGATCCCTGTATTGGTCTTATAAACACCAGAGGCACTTCAGACACTTTTCTCACATTTATTGTCGTTATGCCACTTGTAGGACATGTCCTTTTGTGTGACTGTTCAGGCATACACTCCCAGCTGTCCTGTCCAGGTAAAATAACATTAATTGTGACACCCATATTTTCCATGAAAACTAATATACATAGCCTATGTTAAACCAATGATGATGGCCCCTTTTTGGGCCAGGAGTATATGTTTTGCATGTGTCAATTCATCACATGTTTCATGATTTTTCTCCATTTGAAAGATGTCTTTTGTGTCTAATACTATTTTGAATTATGTACTTTAAAACCACCAGTTGCCTTTTATGGGTGACTGCCTGTCTCAAGTCAGGAGTGAAATTCGTTTCTTCACATTGGTATTAGAAAAGAAATGTTGATGCTTTGGCAAGTCTGGAATCTCTTTGCTGTCATTGTTGGGTTTGGAATTAATGAATATGGATCATGTTTTTCTGTACTATTATGAACAGTAGAACATGCTTATGAGCCCATCTCTGCTAAAGGATCACCTGGGCTAAGGGACCAGTCTCCACATCCCCATCAGCATATTTTAGTTTCACTTTACCTGCCTTAAAGGACCACCTGTCACAAAGGACCACTTTTCACAAGTCCTGTGGATAGTCCCTTAAGACAGGCTTCACTGTAGCTATTTTGACGTGTAAGGTATTTTTTGGCTGCGTTACATATATCCGACCAAGTAAAATTTTACTCCTCCTTCTTACCACGGCACCTAAGAACTCAAAATTTTATCTGAAAACTGGTATGAAAAAAAAAATACATAGGGCAGGTATATATGACACAATATTAAGGATGGACTGACATAGCTAAGCACATATCTTATTGTCAGGAGACCCCAGCGTTCTGCCCGCTAACACCGAGGCCACCGTAAAAAGATGCTTCGGTACAGCATCATTGATTTTGGGGAAAAAGAGTGAAAGCTACTGGTCAGTGTATTTCGCAGCGACCAAGATTAACTATGATAAAGAGGAAGATCTGCCGTCTACATAAGTAACACTCGGGGGCCGTGCAAGTCTCTGAACACTGCTTAATAATACGTGACTTCGCTGTTATGATATGATATTGATAGTAAAAATAACGAAAAGAACAATTTGAAAACCCCCTCGGTAAATATGATGACCCCTGGTGACCTTGAAAATAGGCCAAGGTCCCTGAATATTGAAATCAACCAAACTTCCATTATGGTGCTTCTACAGTAAAAGTTTCATGATAGTATTTCAATCTGTTGAAAACTTCTGCAAGGGCAACGGGCAGACGGAAGGAAGGACACACGCAAACACTGCAGATATAAAGGCGACAGTATCTCGGTGGCTGATAAGAGTGATAGCGTAATGATGAAAATAATAAAAATAATAACAACAATAATGATGGTTATAATAATAATGATGATAATGATAATAATGATAATAATAATAATAATAATAATAATAATAATAATAATAATAATAATAATAATAATAATAATAATAATAATAATAATGTTTAGCAAATGTGGGATATCATATGAACCTTTACATGTGTATTCATTGCCAAATGTGTGGACCCCAACTGAATTGCATGCTAAAGTGACAATCAACAGACTGAGCACTATATCGATATGAAAATTTCATTTAAATGTGCCTTCATAAAAAATTGCCTTCATTAATTAGCTTTGTCTCATGTCTTGTAAAAGTTTGATGTGAGAAGTTTGCCTCAGGGCAGCAGTGCATATCTTTGCCGCGTCAAACTGAATTGATTCGATAGAATCCTTAATTCTTGACCACAGGTATCGGAGTGGACAAAACCATATTCTGGAATAGGTCTCTCCATAGAGAAATGAAGCCTCATCAGGATTTTGGGTGATAGTTTGAATTTAAAGCTGCGGAGAAGAACCATGAGCTGCATGGCTTTATTAATAATAAGGGTCATGTGAGTATGTCAAGATAAACTACTGCTAAGAGTTATGCCTAAATGGATGTGAGAGATGACCTCAGGTATAGCTGACTGACAAAGATTAACAGGTGGATGGTGAGCTTTAATGGTTTTGGCAGTGGAGACAACATGTAAAGATTTCAGAGCATTGGAGTTGATACGCTATAGTTTTCCCTAATTTTGGACAATTAAAAGATTTCTATTGAGGCGATTATCAGATTCTGTTGGATCTTGGCTAATCTCTAGCACGTTTGTGTCATCTGCAAAGGGCCTCACTTTACAGGAGAGGTCGTCAACAAGATCATTTATGTACACCAGAAAAAGAAGTGGACCCAGTATGGGTACCTGGGGTGCACCAGCTTCAGTAGGCAACCAAGAGGACCCTTGGCCGTGAATGCCCACACTTTGAAATTGATTGGAAAGATAACTTTCGATCCATGAAACAATATTGACAGAGATACCTAGCTGACGTAGTTTAGACAGGAGACCAGCATGCCAAACCTTGTCGAAACTCTTAGAGATGTCTAGAAAGACCATACGAGCTGCTTTAGAATCTTCTATGCCATTATAGATATAGTAAACAACATATACAAGTTGGTTTATTGTAGGATCATCCTCCTTGAAGGATATAGGGCGATAGTTACTTTTAATCTGCTTGTTGACCATATTAAACAAGGGACATGCATTTGCTTTCTTCCAGGATCCAGGAAAACAGGAAAAGCGGAGAGAGATTGAAGATTTTAGTGAGAGGTACATAAATTGAATCCGCCGTATTTTTTAGTAAAATAATTCCCATGTTATCCGGACGAGACGCAGGGGAAGGCCGGAGGGAGGAGAGGATTTCCCTTACATTTACTTCATCAAAGTTAATATAATTTAGACATGTCTCTGTTCAAAAGGTAAAAGGCGGGCATGGGGCGTCAATATCAGGAGCAGTTTAACATTGGCTTGCAAAGTATTTATTTAAAAATTCGGTAACACAGGACACAATTTTAAGAGTCGAGGAGTGTTTTCATGAACTTTGCACCCTAAAACAGACTTCGAGAGACTCCACTATCGCTTAGGACTAATATCCTTGTTGTCGAGTTGGCTGCTTAGTTTGTGTAATGTGAAATATAAGCGAATAGATTGGCAACTGGACTATGACAACTTTTGTACAGTTGATAAAATCTATCAATCTTCGTGTCATTGTTATAGGTTATAAAGACGTGGACGACGAGATAGTCTCTTGAAGCGTTTCCATGCTCGGTTTCTTTGACGAATTTGTTTCCTGACTACTGAAGTTACCCATGACTTGTCTCCAGGCCGAATCGTGATTTCCCTAAAAGGGATGAAATCTTTTGCAGTTCATAAAATTAAGTCGGGCCAGAATTAAACTATATCGTCGACCGTATAGAACACTTCGTGGCCAGTGTCACACGAGGCGGAAGAGAAGGCAGTATTAACATCATGGAAATTGGCCTTTTAAAGTTCCATACTGGCTTTTTGAAAGATACATCCTTGTGGCGAGAGAGAGAGAGAGAGAGAGAGAGAGAGAGAGAGAGAGAGAGAGAGAGAGAGAGAGACAGAGAGAGACAGAGAGAGACAGAGAGAGACAGAGAGAGAAAAGAAAAGGAGTAGTATATCACAGAATGATCGGAGTTAGAAATGCGGGTAAGAATACTGCTATCTAAGACGAGACCAGGGGAATCGGTGATAATTTGATCGAATAAGCTGTTTGAGTATCCATTGGCTCTGGTAGGCTCATCAAAAACTTGAAAAATGTTGCGTTTAGATTCCAGGTTTACAAGACATAAACCAAGTTCACTTCTGGAATGTGTGGAGTTCCAGTGCTCACACCTATCATTAAGATAACCACAGACAATAAGGATAAACGGATTGGATTCAATAGCTGCCGCCACAGAAGTGGTTAAAGATTTAAGGAAGGCGTTGCGTACCTCAGGAGACTGACCAGGCGGCCGATAGTAATTTTCAATTAATACTTTACCACGCAATGTGGATATCTCTATCCAAAAACATTCATTGTTGTGGCTTTCAAGGTCAAAACGTCTAAGACATGGAAGTAAGGATTTTACAAAAGTCAAGTCAGTGACTATATCAAGTTTTTCAGATTGGGCTTGAAGCTGAATTTCGTCGACTTTACCGGCACTGTTTTATGCTACGAACATATGAGTGACAAAATTTGAACTGGTTTTGAGAAGATGTATTAGAAACGGGATTCGGGTGGACATCATTAGACAGAGAAAAAGACATAAGATAGAAATTAAAGAATGCGTTGCAAACAGAGGAATTTTTTGAAAAGTTTGTTTACAAGCGAGAGTGCTATGAGGCAAAAGAAGATAGTTATTCGACTGTCATCAGTGAAATCCGATTGAAAGGAGACTGTAAAAGAAGTGGACGTGCTGAAAAAAGACCTATAGTTATTCTATGCTGATCAAGACTAATACCCATTGATGATAAGGAGGAAGCGGAAAGCTCGACATGTTGGCATGTGGATACTTATGTGAGGGTAGTGTATAACATATAGCAATACCCTTAGGGTCAAATATTTTAAATCTATTAAAATGAAGTCCAGAGGTAAAGAACCAGTGTCACTGACTGAGTGGATTGTATGTACATAGAAAATGCGCATAGAGCAGTGAGTGGAGATAACTGACTTGCTGGCAGGGACCAAATGGTGTAACATAGTAACATACCATAGTTCGAGGCCCCCTCGTTCCGAACATGAAATATATATTTTTGGCATTTCCTTAATGCTGGAGGATTTAAGTCCCCGATTCTGGAAATAAATGCCAACTCAGTACATATACTACATAACCGTATTGATATGGCTCTCGCACATAACTACCTCTATTGAACCATTCTTTTTTTAAGAATGGGGATTTGGTCGAGTGGATATGTGTGTTTCCCATTTCAGCTAGGCGACTGGTGCCAAAGGTTGTAGGTTCGAGTCCCGCTCGTTCCGAACATGAAATATACATCAATAGGCTACAGCATAGAACAATGATAGTGTTTAAAGGAATATATGTACAATTCATGGTAGCTTGATAATAAACTAATACAAAACACAAAACTGAAATGGACTGTCAGAATTACGTAGAAATATAGTAGACAAATAGACTTAATGCAAGTAACAAATGTACTTGCATAGGTAATTTTTGTGAAAAAATAGAGACAATAAATCTGGGATATATAAAAAATTAGAGATACAAGCATATAAATGCCTCACGTTAGAGTTTGTACGCTGGTAACAAGGACGTGCACATAGCTTTCAGGTCATTCGGTAGTCATGATAATGTCGACACAAAAAAGAGTGAAGACGCATACCGCATTGAAGAAAGAAATTCAGAACATGCCCGCTGGAACACAATATTTGAAGCCCGTGACTTCCCAGTAGAAAATGAGTGAACGTTGTACTTACGGCCGCAATTAAACGTTGTAAGTGCATGGTGGCACATTATATTTCTCAGTGACATGAATTCGGTTCTAACTTTTACTGAGCTGGCACATTGTTATGAATAGTCAAACTCAGCCATCCACGATATGTGTGAGGATAATTTTTCACCTAATCTTCGACGGCACTGTTGCCGGCTGGTGCGGACTGTAGAGGTACCTAAAGATTGGTCAGGCTGCGTCCGTCGCATAATTTTTCTTCAGGCACTTTGACTGATCACTGGATTTTGACTATGAGTGTATATACCAACTAGAATATGGGATTTTCCACAAAGCAAACCTCTTTGTGTGGCTTCAAAACTTGCGTACATTTGAATGCTGCTATTTTTGTTATTGGTTTATAGGATACGGCTTCAGCACAAACCACTGAAATAAGTTTAGAATGGCATCTCTCCCTATGATAGTTTTGAAAATATTCAACATTAAAACATTTCAAGTGCCCCTAATTAGCATAAAACAATGAATTGAAGTTCGAATGGCACCTCTACGCATGATACTTTTGCAGATATTCAACATTTAGACTTCTCAGCTGCCTTAATCAGCATAAATTAAAATTATATTGCTTTTGCTTGTGGTTCATTGGACGCGCAAACAGTACAAATATTAAATCTGAAGTTGAAATGACACCTTCACCGATATTTTGAAAAAATTCAACATTTCAACTTTCCAAGTGCCCCTAATTAGCATAACTCGGGTGCGTGGTTCATCGATTGCGCCTACATCACAAACCTATCCGATCCAATTCAATTCCATTCAAGTTTATTAACACACGCGATTATAATCAGTTACATTTGGTACATATTTTAATGGAAGTATAACAATGTTGCAGTGACATAGCAAATTAAGTTAATTAAACGATATTCAAACAAACAAAATACCATTGAATTGCAGAGGAATACACCCCCATGGGCTTGTAAGTTCCTCGCTTACTGTAGAGAACAAATTAATATATACGCAAAATACTCCCTGCTTAAGAACTCGAACAATACAGTACTGCAAATAAATTTAAGGTAAGAAAATGAACTAAATATCATTTGAAGTGATTTGCATATATTCAGTGACGATTTTTATGTATGTTATGTGGAATTTCTTGCCATTCAGAGTGAAGTTGGCATGTCATCTGTACGGTACTTATAATACTTTTGAAGATACTCAATATTTTAATTTTCAAATGGTCCAAATTTGCATAATTTTTAAACTATTCACCCCTCTTAATAACAATGCAAGGCTCTATATATAGATCTATAACCATACCAAGTTTGGAGTCTCTAAGTCCAATAGTGTCTAAGAAAATTATTGGACAAAAATACCGGTGAAGAAAGAAAGAAAGAAAGAAAGAAAAACAGAAAGAAAGAAAGAAAGAAAGAAAGAAAGAAAGAAAGAAAGAAAGAAAGAAAGAAAGAAAGAAAGGAACAAACAAACTAACAAACAAACAAAATGTCTGTGTTGGCACACAGATGTTCCTAGAAAAGAAGATTTGCTTTGCAAACCAACAGGAACATAGCGTCTGTTTGGGATACCGACATAGCTAGAAAAGAATATTTGCTTCAAAGTTAATTTGTCTGTGTGCCTCCAAAAGTTACATAAATTTAAATGCTACAGCTTTTGTTAATGCTTTATTGGATGCACCTTCAGCACAAGCCTGAGGATTAAACTGTGAATGTCGTCCCTACCTGTAATACCTTTCATTTTATTCAACATTTAAAGTTTTCAAGTGTCCTAATTAGCATAAATACGCAGTATGCATATTAATTTCCCGCCACAAAGCACGGGCTTGACGCCTGGCGATCATCACTGCCACTGACAGGCCACATGCTCATTTCTCGCAAAATTAACATTTTTCAAGAGGGAAATTTAAGTTCCCAAATGGCAAACTGGTATTGTTCTAGTACTTCCCGAGCCATATATAAGAAAAATATTAGTATGCCTTTGATAAGTATGTTGTATTTCCAAAATATTAGTAATATCCCGCATGTCCTCACAGGTACCAACACGTATCTCGCCATATCTCACCAAGCGAGACTAGGCAATCAGGTATGCAGTCGGGGCGGGAACTTAATTTGCATATATCCTATTAAATTCTACAGCATTTGCTTGGTTCATTGGATACGCCTATGGCACAGACCTATAAATTGAAGTTGGAATGGCACCTTCACCTATAAAAGTTTTTAAGACACTCAACATTTAAACTTTCTTATTGTCTCTCATTGGCACAAATTTGAATTCTTAATATTTCAGCAATGTGTAATGAAGTAAAGGAAGATCCCATTTTTGGAATATATATATATATGTATGTGTGTGTGTGTGTGTGTATGTATGTGTGTGTATATATATATGTGTGTGTGTGTGTGTGTGTGTGTAATAGGGAACTTTTATTTTTTTCCAAGACTGCCATTAAATATGCAGAAGGAGAAAAATATAAACTGTTTACCTTGACATGTGAGGTAAGCAGACAAAAACTTATACACACCATCAATGTTTGGAAGTGGGCCATTGTATCTTCACTGCGTGGACATTCATTTGAACCTTTAGACCATTTTATTAATGCCTGAGAATGCTTTATGACACACATAACCTGAAAACACAACAGCATTGAAGCCAAAATTCAAAATGCTCTTTCAGGGACATATTAGTGATAACATCAGGGACAGAGCATATCTAACAAAGAATACATTAGAAAATATTCAGTTTCAATGCGGAAAAACACCGTTTTTTGGTCAAAATTTCAGCCACTTTCATGGACAGTAGATGAGGGAAAGTTGGCATCTCTGCAACATAATCGTCAGGGCACCGCCTTGCAACTTTTCGCTAAAAATTTTGTGTTCACTACAGCTATATTGTCAGTACCGTCGTGGGAAATCTGCTTGTTCCAGCTTATACAGACATATGCACAATCAGAAGTTTATGCACACATGTAAAAAGAAAGATATCAAATTGCGCATGAACTTGTGGTCCCTGAGGGTTTGACGGGAGGGCGCTCCCACGACGCGCCCCATTTTTGTCGCACACAGAGTAAAAATATGTCAATACAGAATTTTGCTTGCCAGTTCTTTTCCTTGAAGGTGGCCAAGAACAGTTTGACTTACAAATTTGCTCAAAGTTCAGGAGCTTCTGGAAAATTTAAATTCCCGCCTGCCCTCTCCCTCGGGGGTCTCGGAGTGGCCCGAGACCACTCCACACTAATGGCGCCTCTCCTTTCCTAAATTCTAGTCTAGATCCGCCCAGGGTGGTAGTATAAATTTACTGCTATAGCGTTACACACAACAATTCAGTTAATCATTGGTTTAACTGTTCGAGATATTTCCCCGACTTTTGTTCCCAGAATCCTTCTTGGCCCAATCCGTGGTAATCTACATGGTGGTTAAACGATTTTGCACAAACAACAGATGAAAATGTGATCGATGTCTCGTCATTTCTTTATATTTTACTGGACAAAAGAATCCCCTCCAGTCTGTTTGCCCCAAACAAGGAAATATCACCATATGAGCATTTTCTCGTGTTCCGTGAGCAGACTACTGGGAACCAATGCTGTGAATTATAGCACGTCCCGCTTCAACAATTTCCATGACAACTTGTGCGCACCGCCTATTTTACAACTGAATGTCTGTATATGCATACTTATTCGTTACATATTATTTAACCAGGGCCTACTTTACAAGGCAGACACATTGGTACTATATCTCTTTGACCGCTTACATCAGAACTTTATATTGCATCAGCTAATTATGTGTTGTGTTTGTAGGTAGTCAAAGATGATGCGCACACCCAAATGATGTCAGGCACTTGGTAAGCTCAAAAACAAATTTGCATATATATAGCCAACCCACACCAAGAAAATCTGTTCATCTGGGGCGTTCTATCACGATAGGTTTTATCTACAATTTTCAGCAAAAAAAAAAAAAAGGTTTGTCATTAACGCAAAAGTTCAGTTAAAACATTGAAGCAAACGGCAATTTACAACCAGGCGCATTTGGGGGACTTGAATGGGTGAATACAATATTGTACATGTACATCTCTGCACAATTCATCACATTTGTGACGGCTAGCTCCATAAACCCTCGTATTGTACACAGATACTGCACTGCCCCTAATTGTAAAAAGATACTGTGTGACCCCCAAATGTAAAGAGATACAGACACAACTGTTACAGGAATTCAGCAGATTGTGAATGAAACGCCGTCTGCATTTCAAGGAACATGCTTCTTTCAGTTTGGCATGGACATAGGCCCACACATTGATCCACATCATAAATGTCTGTCTTGAAATGATAGGCTAACAACGATTCAAATATATATGTAAGACGTTACACACAAATGACTGCACAATATGGTAAAACACTGTGGTATGTGTACCCGAACATGAGTTCTGCCACTTGTATCTCCATAATGTATGCACCGCCATGTCT
>CAXHWN010002203.1:0-15000 GCA_964020975.1 Hermodice carunculata
GTGTACATTTTTGCAATTTATATGTGACCTGTAAAGGTCAAAGGTCAAAATCATTTAGATTTTGAAATTTTCATCCAGCCATAAGCTTAATGGAATGTGAAGTACCAAAGGACCAGAGTTGTATCATTTTTTTTTTAACTTTTGAAGGCACACAGATTTGCTTTGAAGCAAATCTTTTTTCCAGTTTAGCCCTAACTTTTTAGCCCTTTGTAACAAGGTGTCCAAAATGGTATAGGCTAAATTGATGATCTCATATCACTGCCTCTTGAAATGGTGTTATTGTTTTTGTTTACGTCCCAATGATCACATGTAATGACAAACTACGGTACTACACTGTGTGGTGTGGGTATGCTAATTATTTGACTTGTAAGGCAGACTCTGCGTTTTGGGGTGGCCGTAAGGGGAGGAGCACGTACTTACTTATCAAAGCAACTGAAACCAAATTGTCAAACTTGCAAGCAAGAATTGGTGTCGAAAATGCTCAAGCAAGAAAGTTATCACCTTGATTGAGGAAACTAAATGCAGTATTGAGTCACCAGAGACCACACTTACTTTTTTGCCAAAAAATGTTCTGCAAAATGTTCACATCTGGTAGTGTCTTCTGTCTCAAATGCCCTCAGAGAGCATCACGTACACGGTATGGTCATCAATGAGAGTGCTGCCACCCACTCAGTTGTTCTTTTAATTGTTCCCTGCTAAAACAGACTGTTTTATGTACAATGCAGTGTTTCAATGAGAGCCACGATTTTTTTGCCATCGGTTAAATCATGGATAGTATTTCAAACCGCTTGTACGAACCACGGCAAAAACCAGGGTATATGGAAACACATACACAAACATTCTCACTGGCTTGTACTTTCAACCCCCATCCCATATATATATATATATATATATATATATATATATATATATATATATATATATATATATATATATATATATATATATATATATATATATATATATATTTAAAAGGAAAAAGCGAAGGAAAAAAGTTTGTCATTGCAGTCGGGCTGTGGTACTCTTACATATGCCAACTAGAAAAGAAGATTTGCTTCAAAGCATATCAGCCTGCCTTTCTCGGATCTTGGTACCAGAGCATCACCATCCTCTACGGTAAGAAAAGTAGCAGGGTGTTATGACATTTATGTTTGCAAGAAATCACTTCAGTAACTTCATCTACAGTTAAGGATTATTTGTGTATGACGATTCGATTTTGTCACTAGCTTTTGCTTGTGTAAAATATTGGCTTTCCTGAGTTTGCTTAACACTTGTTTCTAACATCCTGATGTCTAGACCATTTTTACCTGCCACTGGTTCTTATTATTACGATCACAAAGATCCGCGCTGAAGTAGTGTCTCAGATACAATAGACATAATAGATAAAATGTAAAGTAAACAGTGTAAACGTTGTGCATATAAAAACTGTGGAGAAAGTGCTTTATTCGTTTTTTACCATTTCCCCACATTGTCACCTCCCGCTATATGTGGCCAATTCTGGGCCTGTCCTTGAGATGATTTTTCAAAAGCGGGGGTGGGGTGCGGGTGGGGAGGGGCTTCTAGTTTGATAGCCAATGATACCTACTGTGTTTGGTCATCCCTTCAGTCCAGAAAAGTGACAATACAGAGCAGGTGACTTTTCAGTACAGGTAAATTTACAAAAACATGGTCCCTCTCTCCAAGATATGCGACCTCAACAATTTGTGTGGCTGTTCACAGCAGTCACCTCAAACTGCAGACCTGTGCACCAGTTATGAATGGACTAATATTGGACGTGAGATTGGAGCTTGAAACATCATTTTATCTACTGTGATTATGTTTAGTGACTGAATAGTCGCCGACAGCATATTAAGGGGATCATTATGGCTATCAAAATATGCAAATGTCTGCACACACAGATTGCCTTCAAACAAACCTTTAGTATTATTTTAGATTAATATGATTGCTGTTATATCTGTTACCTTCTGTCTCGGCGAAGAGTGTAACATTAAAGATGTTTCAGTGGAAAGACAATTACTGTTTGGAACAGCAAGCATCCAAAATATGTGAACTGATTGTGGGAAATATTATGTAGAGCTGGTATGGAGCTGTTCCAGGCTCGATGTGTTTTCAGTGTGTTTGGCTAAAATGTTGATTTTGGTTTTGAGTTTGCAAAATTAATAACAGATACCAGATAACTGCTGTATAATAAAGCGATACTTTACCTATAATTTTCATGGTAGTGAAGGAAATGTGCTAGCAATGGAATTTCTTAGCAGCAACACGCACAGATCCCATTTTCTGTGAGTTTCAGTGAAATACCTGGTATAAATGCAATGCGAACTCCACCTACATTGTTTTACTATACTTAGTGGGGTGACATTTTTTCCAGTAAATAGGGCATATCAGTAACCCATATGCATCTCTAGTAGATAACATGGATATCTTCGCATCAAGTTCCTCTCCATGATAATTAGCTGTCTATACTTGCAGGGAATTGTTGTTGGTTATCAGGCTTCGGGTTGCGTACATGAGTTAAGACTGTAATAAATGAATATAGAGGACGAAGTTCAAATACGAAGATGGGCGTCAGTCATTGCCGGGGAGTTTTGTCATGTTACATTCGGAGATATGATTGTATTTTGTATCCAACGGGCCCACAACATTTCTAAAACCTATTAGGGTTGGTTCACACTGCAGTGCTCTGCACGGTAAAGGATATGTATACGCTAACCCAAAGGCAACTATAATCTTCCAACAAATAATTAAAATATCTATATTTTTTACCACTTAAATAAATATGATCATGGGCCCCTTTCAATACTCGGCTAGAGCACAAATTCAAGCACAACTGGGCAATTTTAATGGGTGTTTGCTCAGATATTGTGCCGACAGTGTAAAGGACTTTTTAACCTTCAATAATAAGGTTCATGCATACAGATATTGGAGGAAATAAATAAATGAATAGATAGACAGACAGACAGACAGATAGATAGGTAGACAGATAGATAGATAGATAGATAGATAGATAGATAGATAGATAGATAGATAGATAGATAGATAACTAAATAAATAGAAAAAATCATTTGAAACGTCTACACGAGTAACGTTTTTTAAGGCTGCGTGTTCGGCAAGATTTGAAGATTCGGTGTCTGTTCAAAGCTACCATGCAATCAATACTGCAACTATCAACAGCAAGACAAGCGTGCATGTGCTCAAACTGAAAGACTGACATAAACAGTAAAACTCCTTTTCGATGCCAATCTCTTAAAATACCAATTTAGTATCTCAAGATGAATTGCAGGTATGACCCACAAGTTTCCATCAAGGTTATAAATCAAGCTAAAACCAGAGCAATGCGATCAGTCATTAATGAGAAAATGCATAAAAAAACAGCTAAGAACGTCAATTTTCGCATTTCGTTCTCTAATAAAATGGACAACTAAAGTTATAGTTAGCATATATTTTGGAAGCTCGCATGCTCCACCATTTTCAAAAGGAGGGTTTACACAATACGTTAATTGCTTGCATTTATTATTTTTATTTTATTTTTTATTTTTTGCAATATTGTATTTTATGACAGGAAAGGAACGACGGAGGAAATGTTTTTAAAATGATACTAGTGCTTTGCAGTGGAGATGGCAGCCGACCGGAATTTCTAGAGTCGGCTCAACCTATTTTATGAGCCGGCGCGCGCCGATTTGAGCCGTCGGCTCAGTAGGCTCTGGTTCATATGTATACTAAAATATGAATAAAAAACAAAAGAAAAAAACAGAGTACACTTTAACAAAGAATTAATTTTTATTTTCCAGTAGGGCCTATACGTCATCATCATTATGGGAATACGTCTGTAGTCCATAATTGACATTATATGCAGATACCAACTGGTACTGACGAAGACGTGAATTATTGTCAATGTACCTTTTTTCATTGCAACTCAAATTTTATGAAAGTTACAAAAATATGAGCATCTTCGCCGATTCCGTGCAACAGTATGCAGTACGTTTTCACAAAAGAGGTCGTCTTTTTAATACATTTATTTCATATATTGTCCACAACAGCATTACCACGAGCCATCGGCAAAGCCACTGCTTAGCCATCTTTACTTTGCAGAGCGGGGGGCCTTGCTTGCGGCATAACTGGCAAACAAAGCGTGGTTTAAATAAGGGTACTCGGGATCCACGTCGCAGATTTTTAAAGTGCATTCAATCGTATTTTGCAGGTTTGGCAATGACAAGGAATTTATCCCTTCAGCAGCAGCTGCCAGGTACGGTAACCTTTATTTGTCGCAACTTTCCTGACTATATACCACTCGTAATGTGTGAGAGAAAGCACCTTAAAACCACTTTTGTTGCGACAAGCACTAACTCCGCACAGCGCCTCAAATATTTTGATTGTCAAATTTGGTTCTACCAATGAAACTGTAAGTAATGTTAAAAATGGTATCATGTAAGAATATTAAACTTTCGGTTTTTCTTTTGATTGCAATACAACTATGACATCAGGGTATCAAAATTTAATACAAGCACTGGAACTTATCTGCGGTAACAAACATTCTGAGGTTTGGTCTATCGTTCTGTCTGCGGCCGTTTATAACTAAAATATGCACTGCATCAGAGAATTGTCCATTATACCAAGATCCCAGGTCTTTGCTTTTAAGTTTAAATTTGGTTCTAAATCTAGAGAGCACACATGTTTGAAGCACTCATAATTCTATAGTTTACAATCCTAGGTAAAATAAAATATATATAATGATATACATGACGGCCTCTTAATAAAACTATTTTAAAGAGTTGCTTCAGGAAAATCATTGGCATGCAAATTTGCCCATTAAAATTGTAACAAATTGTCCGCTGTCATGAATGTAGACAGCTTTCCCCGGGGACACAGAGCGTCCTGCGACAAAGAAAGGTTGTTGACCCAGCGTTTAGAGGCTTTGCACTTTTGCCAAAAAGATCAATTTGAAGTCCACCAACATAGCGGCAATCTGTGATATTGCGTAAATGTTCCGTTTAAATATGTTGTGTAATTAATACTTCCATATTTCAAGTGACAAGAAAGCACAGATTAACTTTATGAGGTGTACAGCCTTAGGTTCAAATCTGAGAATCCGCATCTGTGTGAAGGTCAACGTGAATGTCCGCACGCACCACTTATATACCAATGTCTAGAAACCTGTAGGATTGAATGCTCAAGGTTGAAAACGATGTTACTCCCTGGTTTCTGTCGAGTGACCAAAGGTAGGCGGCATTGTGCGGCATGGTGTGAAGGTTCTGCTTTGAAAACCTCTCACCACAAATAACCCTGCGATCCCACACAAAGGAAGCACTTCATTTCAAAGCATTGACTGAAGGACTCACCTTGGCACATACATTGGGTCCTGTGACCTTGAAAATGATGTCAAGGGCACCAAAAATTAATCAACCCAAGAATTGTGTCACCGTATAAATGATAAAAAAAATGGCAATTACCACCTCGAGATGTGTTCAAACAAATGATGAACAAACGGAACCAGACATATTCATGGACGAAAGCGCGAACAGACAACCCTTACAGGTAACAGCCCCCCCCCCCCCATCGGATGGACCCATCAAAAGGAACCAAGATCAAATAACAAAAAATAAAACTGCTGATTTTAAAATCTCATTTGCGGCACATCGTACTGAGGTGTCCAAAAATCGATTTTGCAGGATCACTGCCGTTATTACATTTGACAACACGAGGTTTGTTAAGCGCCAAGTGCTCTTTGCTCCGTACGTCATCTACCCGAGCCATGCCAGCAATGCACAGGAGACCACTTTCGTAAGCTTTGTTCTGCAGTACATGCAATCTAAAGGCCCAATTAGACCATGCACTATGTCCGACAGAGTGTTCATCATAACAGCCATAGATAACACACAACTACCTTGTTCGCACTGGCTGAAAAACGCGCACCTCTATGTGGAAAGCTTCATGCAAAATAGCAATAAATCTGCCGATAGATATCTCATTTGTATGTTGTTGTTGGGAAAACGATTGACTTAAGTATCTAGTGAAGATATATTTTGACAGATCTAGACGTCTATGTCTCACAATACCGTCACTTAGAGAGTATATTTCGTAACGAAGAATCTTCAGAGAAATAACACAGAGTATACATACGGTTATTGTGAACAAAAAGAAAACCCCAAACGAAGCAAAACGTTTGGAATGTCGATTTTAAACCGTGTGACATCTTTGTCTTTGATCAACAAAGCCCAGAGCCTTGCCTCCATGATCCCCCTAAATCGTTATATGTTTCTGATGTGTGTCAGTGGGCGCAATAGCGAGTCATGGGCATGCTTTGGAGGCAACCCAGAGCCATGTTGAAACAATCTTGTACTCACAACGCTACAGGCGTTTCTGATAAGAGAGACATAGTCTGAAATACTTTTGTTTAAAGTCATGGGAACGATATTAACAAGACTGCTTTGACAGGTCTGTACTCAGCTAACCTTATATGCAGAGGCTAAAGTTGTCCTGTAAACTTCAGAATGTTAACAAAGTCACCTTTGTTTACGATCATCATTACTGCTGCTAACATGTTAATGTCACCTTACCGATTTCCCTTAATTTGATAGGTTGAAAAAATCATATAATGACAGCACCGCTATAATAATAATAATAATAATAATAATAATAATAATAATAATAATAATAATAATAATAATAATAATAATAATAATATTAATAAACTTTATTTCAAGTCGAGTGAGTACAAAATTAAGAACATTAGCACCGAAGCACTATTTGTCGACCGATATTGGTACATGAAATAATGGAAATGAAAAAATATACAATGATGTAGAATGAAATCAGTATATATCCTGTCAGTGATTATACATGGGTTGTAATTAAGCCGCCGGAGTTCTGTATTACACATATTGCACATAGAGCAGAAGCAGGACGGGCGAAGCCATGTCTTAATTAAACCTTTGAATTTCGTGAAATCAGTGACACGTTTCAGATCAGTCGGTAAGAGATTCCACAGCTTAGCCCCTTGGCACTTTAAAAGGTTGTATCCATACTTCATGGTGTTAAAAGGAGGTAGATTCACTTTATGATCATCTCTTAAGTTATATTTACTTTCCCTTTGTACAAACATATATCATTTAGAAATTCTGGACATTCTTTTGACACAACTTCCTATTCCTCAATGGACAATTTATGTAGCCTCCCCAAATATAAAGATGGCTTTTTAGAACGTTGTAATAAGTCAGCGTAGGATGATGTGGCATCCTTGTAAACAAAGCGAAGTGCCCTTTCCTGTAATTTCCATTTTGGCAGTATACGTGCTGCCACATAAGTGCCATGCAAGGGGGCAATGATTAAAGTTTGCTAGAATAAAAGCATTAAATATTTGTAATTTTTCCTTTTCGTTCAGCACATTTGAAAACCTGCTCAAAACCCTTATTTGCTTAGCTGCTTGTGAGCAAATGTAAGAGACATGGTCGTGAAAGTTTAATTTATCGTCAAAATACACACCAATCAATTTGACGCATGTATCTGGATGCAAGATAACACCATCTTTTTCAAAACTGAAATCAGTTGTACCTGTATTTTTCTGTGTGCTTAGCAACATGGCCTGAAACTTATCAGGATTCACTATCATTCCGTTTGCCTGAAACCAACCTATGTTCTAAAGTGTTTATTACATTCCGAATGTTACTACCGTGAAACGCTAGTGTATTATCGTCGGCGTAGTTATAGATGTCACAAGTTCCTTCCATGTGGTAAAAAAGTCATTCATGAAGATATTGAACATTAAAGGACCGAGAATGCTTCCCTGAGGGACACCTTTCAGGATTTCAGTCTACTCACTAGTTGTACCACCGTACTTAACCCTTTGCTTACGTCCGTTTAGGTAGCCTATGTAGTGAAAAACGGTGGAGAGCAAGTCCAGCTACACTGTCAAAAAATTTAAAGAGGATCCGACCCACAGTTTCAGAGTAATCAAGAAAAAAACCGGATATTTTGTTTTTAAACCAAAAAGAATCACAGTGTCACTTCTTGAAATGAATTAAGGCCTATGGGTGACCAAACGTGCTCCCATAAATTTTTAAAGCTATTTGGCTGGCAGTTTCGAAGAAGGTTTTCGAAGATTTTGCCAAAAAAATGAATAAAAATTCATTAAAAATCGAAAATTTACTGGAGTGTGACCTTTTGAACACACTTGGTGGTCACCTACCCCAGGTACATCCCCAAAAGTTTGATGTAGATCTTGATAACGGTTTGGGAGTAGTTAAAAATGTGAATTGTTAATGGACCAGGGACGAGTGACCAGGAGATAAGCTCATTTCAAGTCAGGAGAAACAGACAAACAAACTAACAAAAAAAGACAAGGCTTAAAACAATCGTAAATGGTTCGCTCTAGACAAACTTTTTTGTGATCTATACCCCTTCCTTCAAACCTAAGACCGACAACTCTCAAGGTCTTTTCTCCATGCTATTTACATTAAGTGAAATTAAATGTTTTCCCGCATTTAGGAAAATTATCCAGCGTGCCGATCTCCAGGCAATCATAATTATGTTGGATGAACAAATCAGAAATGAACTGTGCCACAGTCAGGGATCCTGCGTCTGACTTCTTTGCCTAATCTTGAACATTAAAAATACAGAAAATCGTCACTAACTTGTGACATGGGGCGTTTATACAGAGGTCCATGCTTGTGGTTATCAAGTGTCATCAACGGAAGTCATTCCGAGCCTTGGTCACGAAGCTCTAGGAACTGAGGCTTGTCATCATTCAAACTCATTTCATCTCGATTCCCTACCATGTCCATGGCGGGGAATAATAGAAACAAACGCGTTTTCAAACACGATTTTTTAAATCGAGATACAAGCCCAAACAACAAAAAGCATCATCGTAATGCTTGTGTATTTGCTTTTAGACTACATCGTATTGTAGGAGCGCTTCAATTATCAGAGACAAAGGTAGCTGCTGACCAGTGCTCCCTGACCGCTAGCCCTAACCGGGGCGATAAAGAAACTTCTCTCACAGGCAAATATTAAAATCATATCTCGAGAAGAATGCACTTTATCGGTCTTTTTTTCTGTGCTCATTTACACGCCCATCCAAAAACAAATTTGGGTCGGCCATTTGCACTATGGCGGGCTTGGTTAGATATTTCTCCGATTCTTAATTTCAAATGTATCCTATTGATTATATATAAATTTTATTATATTTTAGCACATGAGTATAAAATAATACATTAGCCCGTTATAGAATTGCTACCATAATTATCGACGCTACACAACGTTTCATGATCACTCTTGACCGTTGGCTGCAGCAACTGTGCAAACACACACGTCTAGTCTGTCTGGGATTACACATTTAATTGAGTTGCCACAAGGAAAAAAAACTGTTTCTATTGCCACTACCCAGCACGTGTCGTGAACAAGTTAAGCAGAAGCCTTGAATCGAAAGAAAAGAGATACAGTTCCGTATATAAAAAAGTAGATCTCCCAGTTTTAAGTTTCTCACAAGGCAGCATATATATAAAGTTTTTATGGGTGTCGTAATGAGAAATAATATTATGCTCATAAATAATTAGATAACTATTCAGGTGCTCTGTTGTACGAGACCTTATGAATTTGGTGAAGCTTTGACTGGGTAACTCTATCTTCAATTGGCAGCCAATTCAGATTTAATATTTCTTTATTGCCTATATGTGCTTTACCATATAGTTATCATACAAACCTTGTCATTTTGTTTTGGCAGGTTTGCAGCCTTCTTTTGTATGAAGGTGACAAACAGGAATACCACCTAATACAGGCGTAGTCCATATGGCACTGGGCAAGAGCAGTATACAACAGTGTCTTTGTCCTTTTATCAAGACAATCTTTGTTATTTACTTCAGCTGTTCCAATTGTGTTGTCTCACGATTTCTACAATAAAGCTGTTCATACACCATGTTTTAGCCTGAACGTAATTGCAAACACACAAACTCGTACATAAACTTCAGTCTGTTGGTATACATTATTTAACGCGACTTCCTTGCCAATAGACTTGCTTGACAAAGATTGATCTAAAGGAATACCCAAGTACTTTCCGTGCGATTTATTTTCAATGGTGGTATCTCCAAATTTGATAGTTAGATTCTTGCCTTTAATTTTTCTCACCGTACCAAACAAAATTGACTCTGTCTTACCCAAATGTAGTGAAAGTTTATTGTTCACTTACCATTCATTTATGGATTTTAGTTCCTTACTAAGTTCAATTTCAATCCTTTTGTGGTCCTTGTCATCAAACAATAATGCAGAATCATCAGCATATAATAGAAGTTTGCAACTGACCGCCATAACCATATCGTCGACATAAATATGGAACAATGTGGTCCTAAGATCGAACCCTGAGGGACCCAACATGTTATTTGTCTTAGTTCCGACATTGATCCATTTACACTAACAGTTTGGTTTCTGTCTGATAAGTAAGACACAAACCATAACACTGAGGAATTGTCCAATCCGATGGTTGCTAGTTTCAGCATATGAATATAACTGTTTTTAAAAGTAAAGGCCTATATTTTTTACAAAACAACCAAACATTTACAAAACATTAGATCAAATTGCAGGGCCGACTCTTGAACAAATTAAGATCTAGGAGGCCCCAGAATCGTTCCGATGCAATTTCAAACAATTGGCATCAGTTGCGCAGAGGATTTTCCGAAAAATGATAGAAAATAATTAAAAATTAAAAAAATTAATTGCGGCATATCCATTTAAATACACTTGGTAGAAAGCCACTCAGGGTACATCTCCACCAACTTTAAGGGGAATTTGACTAGTGGTGCTGGAGGAGAAGTTAAAAATGCGAAATGTGGACGGACGCTATCGGGCGACGGACGACTGAAACTCTTAAAAGCTGAGCTGTACTGACAAATCAACCGAGTTAAAAAGGGCCAATTCTGAGCGCAGCGTGTATTCGTATACAATCAAAAGGCTACATTCTGTCCTATCATATATTCCAATTTCAGGAACTATTGGTAAAATAGATGTTTCTGGATGTAAAGCTCCCACCTGACAAATAACACTGATGGTTTAGAAAATGACCACTCCAGCTACCCATACTCAGTTCCTGTACTGAATGGATAATCGAGTTTCAACCTTTGGGATTAAATCTTTTTACTGCGTTTGTCGAAGATATCGGGATCTCACTTCAGAACTGCAGCATTGTTCCTTACGGAAAGTGACATGTATTGTTATTACTGTCTGCCTAAAGGGCGCATGCAGAACACCCTGGGTAGAGAATGGTCGTTCAATGGCACCGACATTTTTGGCCAGTTAATGGTCAATTAATCAGAATGCTGCCTTGGTGAGCCGCGGACAGCGGCACCTTCGTGTGTCAATAACTCACCTAAACAAGCCGTTAGTTCCAGTCCAAGACAAGCCAATTTCCACGGCTAAATTTATAGACATCCTTGAGAGAAGCCCTGTTTTAACGCAAGCGAACCATCCTTATTTGAAGAACAAAAGAAACAGACAAGAATGATTACAAGGGCTGTACGTGGTAAGATTACAGATTGCGACAAACAGGTGATCAATATATGGGAACTTCCTTCGGGCAAATCCAGGTCGGCGAGGTAGACATTTTACATGTACGCCTACCCTGTAAGCAATAACTCTTGTACACCTCTACTGAAACAAATCTGAGTGCTAAGGACATCTGGATACAATATATGATGTTCAAACATAATGGTCAAATATCTTGTCGGAATTATTTAATATAAAAGCAGAAACTTTGTTCATAGTGGCAGATACCGTTCCGCGTTGCTGTGGTGATCAATTACCGCTTCTGACCCACAGAATAAATAGAAATGAACGGGGGGGGGGGGGGGGGGGGGAGAGAGGCTAAAATGCGTTTACGTCCCTTGACGCTTGACTAAAGAATGTAATTTATCATGTTTGTGGAGTTGGCACTCACTGTGTGCATGCACGATAGACATACAACAATTTCCCAGCAATTGGTGCATAGTTCAGCAAAAAAGCCATTACTTCTTTGACTTTCAAACGTAGTTTTACCAACTTAACGCAAATCTCCCGATGGTTGATGATACAATGCAAACATGTTTTTCCTTCACTTTGACATTTCAATCACGTAACGTAAGACGTGTTTTTGCCCCCATGGCGCAGTCGCCCGGGGTTGGGTACGTTCCTCTGTTCTGTCCATGCCAGAGATTAATGGTGGATGAGGTTAACTGTGACATACATGCATGCCTACACAACATAGGCCCATATGAAGGTCCACTGTTATCCTATGTTGTATTTTTGCATTATTGTGGTGCCTTTGTAGGGCGAAGTATGTAGGCCTATATAACAACTTCGAAATTTCGTATTGTTACCTTTGGTTTTACAAGTATCGGATCATGTTGGTTGGTGTGTTCATTTGAACTATACAATGAAATGACCCATACCCGGATCCATAACTCTACCACCTAATGTTTTTACCTATTACTATAGTATCATACTCAATGTGACATGAATAAGCATTTCACAATTTACTTGTACATTTGACATACAAAATAACAATTCTATAATTCTAAATGGATGCTACCTCCTTGCATTATTTTTTTCCAGAGAAATTGCTTCACTGAATTAAAAGAATGCTTAACAGATATTAGAAAAAGGTAACAGATCACAATGTTCCACAACATTCAAGGAGCATAGTTGGATGTACGGGGACATTTTTATCCTATATTCTGTAACATTTGATTTCATTAATTGGTGCTTATATTGTTGGTTTGATTATATTTGTGTTCTATTTGACACAATTCGATACCTTGTGAATACGTTTTGCATTCGTGATGTCAGTATGTTTCTTTCATTTCATACATGTAAACAATGAATTGTGTGAAATGCGTGGATTTTTTCAACCACCAAAAAACGCATAACATTCAACATTAAATTCTTTAAAATTTTCTTATGAACCGTAAAACACACAACAAAACGTGTGATTCAGCACTGGAAAAAGTAAGCCCAAAGGTAATCCACGACATTAGTGTTTTCAATGTCGAAAATGCAATTTCGATGACCACAAGTATCCGTTTTGTCTGTTTTATGCGTGTCGCCAAGGAGCTTGCTGCTCTTTTTTTTTTTACCAGGAAATTGCCTCGACAAACAGCTTTTTAACACTTTACCTTTTTTTCTATCAAAGCTTGTGCACATGAATGAAAATGGAATGACTCCTGAAGATTTATTATCTTTCTGATCTCGCTGGGGGGCACAACTCTTTTCTGATCCTTTGATTCGGGAAAAGTTTAATCCAAATGCTTCTGCATATGGGCACCTAGAGAAGCAGAACGCTAACTAACTTTTCCTGGTTTTCGTTCTCAACTTCAACTGAGTGTCTCCGATTTTTTTATTGTGGACGATTTCTATTGGTACAGCCACAAAATCATCACTCATTTTAATAAGATAGAGACTGTTCTGATCAGGTACTTCGTCAAGCAGGGATAATACCTATTTTATGTGTGGGATCATATTTAGGTCTTTATATATCTGTCAAAGCAGTCTTGTAAGCCAAAGAGATAATGTCTCATCAGTCGGCAAAACGGCTGTAGGAAATATCAGCAGAATTTGTTTCGAGCGCCCTTTTCAGCTTTTTTGCCCAACAGTCATCACACACTGCATTCAATGACAGTGTTCATGGTTTGACCGTCAGCTATAGAATTTGGTTGTTCAGTATTGCTTCTGTTCGATGTGTTTGTCACTTGCTGAGAACGAAAAACTCTGCTTTTAACATCAAGAATTTTCAAAATGTATTGACTTCAGATGCACGGGGGATCGCATTGTACTGTAAATCATTCATTATGAGGTTTTATTACACCATGTCTTTTCAAATGAACCTGAGCATTTTGCACGTAGGTCTACCCCCTTTCCTTTGTCGGATTTATCCGCGGTTGCGAGGGGTAAAAAAACAACAAAAATGACACAGAACTACTCGCCGAGTGTCTGTACATTCATTATCTGCGCATTATTATTAGATAACAGAGATGCAGATCATGCCTTTTAACCAACAAATAATGGCAAACGACCGATTCTTACAAGCACGTGATTCACAAAATTAACATTATTTTCTCCCGAAAGACCTAAGAAAAATGCATGTGTACGTCTTGATTGACCGCATATTTATTGGATATAACTTCACATATAATTGGACATAACTTCACAAATCACTGCCACTGAATATCTGTGTAATATCGCAAATGAAGTGTAAGTCTGGAAGGTATGAAGCTAAAGGTAACGAATATCCTGACCTGCCCTAATTTTTCAGTGAAGGTTGCGTTCATGATGTTTCGCCTTCGGTGCTAACAGTCAGCATAGGGTACTGTACAAATAATGCAGCTGGCACCAGAAACCAAGCTTTTTACACTAGAATGCAAAAAGAATACCAGCCAATAGACCTACATGTGACAAAATTGAACTTTTCAGCACAAAAGTTAACTGACTCACTCAATAGTTTTCCTAGAAGAGCTGGTGGCCTAGGCTAATCCTCTGGTCTCTCCAAATGTATGCATGCTGGTATTTAGTATTTGAATGGAAAGCCGCGCTAAAAAAAAAATAAAAAATAATAAAGAAAAAAAAAATCCTGCATCGTTAGATTCTAAGTAAGAACACATTGAATTCTGGCGCGGTAATTCAAGTACATGGTACTCCCTATCCACACTTGCCGCCAATGCTGCGACAGCCAAAATTAGCAAAGTTACAAACCTTATCATGTCATTACTCCACAACTATTAGCCTATCCCACTGATCATTTCACATGTAATGACAAGTCGATGCAAGAGCATTCATAGACACACTTGGTAAATAATCCCCCAGATGACCACAACTCACTGAACCACTGTCAGTAAGTAGCACTAGGGCCTACTACTTGGGCCTAGGCCTAGAATTTACAGTAGGCCTAGGCCTACCCACGCCATGGCATCCAATTCCTCCGGCTCCACACACAAAATGAACTCTGCTAAGTACTGTCATAATTGTTGGATAGACCTTGCACTTAAG
>CAXHWN010002206.1:0-12000 GCA_964020975.1 Hermodice carunculata
GATCTCAAATCCCAAAGCGAACCACAGTGTCTCCAGCCTGATGGGAATGAAATGGAAGATCACATTACAGATATAAAATCTAGTGACAGCTCTACTAATAGCCTTTGTATACTTCCAACTGCATACAGAGTAAAGTTGAGTCATAGTAACCAAAAAGGTTCGCAAAACAATGACGCTTCTGCGCTTCTGTTCAAAGTGCTACAGTGTCTGAAGCAGTGACTGTTTTGTATCAGCTAGTGCATTTGATCTCAGAGACAAACAAAAATACTGTTTGGAAATCTGGAAGAAACAATTGCCCAAAATCTGAAACTAACTGAGAATTGTTGGAAGTTAGATGTAGGAAGACTAATGAGAACTACCATTAACCTGCGACCGAGTGTCAAACCGTGAAATGAAACCATGCAGTGGAATAATAAAACAAAGGAACACATAGAATTGGCAATCTCCATGCAGACTCTTGATGATGGAGGGGAATTATCAGGATACTGATGCACTGTACCATGAATATGAAGACATTGAAATTAATTTTGAAGCATGAATAAACAATGATTAATCTTCTTTATTCGGGATGCGACCAGGAGACACAAGTGTCGCACAACCCCCCCCCCCCCCCACAACCAGGGAACTTCGTTCCCCTCAACAAGACAGTAAGTAGAACGCATGCGCCAAGGTACTTCCGTTGTATATTAAACAAAGATTTTATTGTCGCGAGTAAACGAAAGTACACTACAATACTGGGCCATAAATAAAACAAGATGCTGCGTTCCATCATCAAACATGTAATCTATCCACGTGTAAAACATTAGGAGTCTCTAGTTATTCACGGCCGGATACGCTAAAGTTGTTTTTTTTTTTTTTTTTTTTTTCCATAATCATTTTTGGAAAGTTTAATAATGGCTATTCTCACAATAAGCACACGCATTAAATAGAATGTTGGAATTTAATGTGTGATACGATGTTTGCTTTTCTAAAGCAGCAATGCAGGCTGCTATTCATGTTTGCAAAGCAATAGCTTTTATTAATATGTTAATTACAGTGGCAGGTATTCAGTAATTGGTGTCAGAGAACGGCATTGGCCCTTACACTGTAGTGACCCATGTCAAAGATGATTAGTCATAAAGCAAACTTGTGAAATCGGTCGTGGAATATGAATTAATTGCACTAGCGCCGTTGTGCTGGTATATATATATATATATATATATATATATATATATATATATATATATATATATATATATATATATATATATATATATAATATATATATATATATATATATATATATATATATATATATATATATATATATATGTATATATATATATGTATATATAATATATTATATATATAATATATATATATATTATATTATATATATAATATATATATATATATAAGCAGCTCAATGTCAAGTTATATTCGATATGCTCCAGATTTGTTGTGAATTTGCTTGCTTTTGCTGTGTTTCTATATTTTTTCCACTGGTGACGCAACACCGTCAAAATAAAAGTACAATGAAATAATGTGTTATCATTAATGTACGAACCTAAATTACGCCCAAAAGATTGTTACAAAATTTCATTTAACGGACGCACATGAGAACCAGATTTTGGTGTAAATAATGATTTTCTGTAATTATGGAGATAAAAATTTTATAGATTGTTCCAAAACAGACAAGAGTTACGCTGTGTAAAATGCTGAATGTAAAGTACAAATACAGCTCCGAAAAATGTTTCAAGTCTCGAGTGTGTTAGCCTCTACAGGATCACTATATTACTGGGAAAGCATTATATTATGGAGTGGGGAGCACTGGTAAAATATTGTCCAATAATTCATCTATGTCAAAATTGACAGTCGACATGTGAGCTAGATATGATGGCTATGTACAACCAAAGATATTAGCGGGAATTTTGTAAGATTAGAATATTTTTCCCAAAAAGTATCGTCTTTTTCTGTATTTTATTTAAAAACAGTATTTGTTACCGCTCAGCATAAGTCGACTAAAGAAGGTCCAGTGGATGTAAAATAATCAAACATTCAGCAGAGTCATAAGATTCTGTCACCATTTACCTTTAAAAATTCATATAGTTCTTTATAAAACTTCTGAGGCATATCCTCATGGATTTTCTTTTTCCTTTTTACCACCTTGTCTGTGTTTCTCGCTGCATCTAGCAAAATAGTTACTTCACTGTATCGTACAAGTCAGTTTTTTTCCTCTCGGTCTGTTGATGCAGCAATGAATCACAGACTGATTGGTTCTGTCCATTTTTCTTTCACCTGCATGCTGGTTTTCCACCCCAAAACAATATGCAGTTGCGGAAAATAGCAGGAAATGGAGAAAATCAATTGTGCATCCCAGAGCATTGGCATCATTCTTGATCATGTTCATAATGTCAAAAGAAACCTGCTGACTTAACACATCATTAATTCCAGAGCATGTTGGATACTTCAGCATGTCAACCGACAGGAAGCTGCTTTAATTTGGATATTTTGGCAGAGTACAAGGGCATCACTTATATATAGATCCAAGGAAAATATAACAAATTTACCATTGTATAACCGAAGATCAAGATATTTCATGATCGAATGCTTGTAGGATTTGCAATAAAAGCATTATTGTGTTGCAGAAACCATCAGTAATAATAATAATAATAATAATAATAATAATAATAATAATAATAATAATAATAATGATGATGATGATGATGATGATGATGATAATAACAATAACAGTAACAACAACAACAACAACAACAACAACAACAGTAACAGTAACAGTAACAGTAACAGTAACAGTAACAGTAACAATAACAATAACAATAACAATAATAATGATAATAATTATAATAATAAAAGAACAAAACCAAAAATTCAAATAAAATACAACAAATGCATTGACATAACAAGTTAAGTAAAAATATAAAAAGAAACGTAAACTGTAAGCAAGCACCAAATGTTCCCTTTCTTTTCTAATCCTGATTTCAGGACCAAACGCCCATACCCAACGATTAAAGTTACATGCTGCCAAAGTAATTTATACAACTTCTGACCACATTTACTCTCCTATAGGCGGTAGGGCCCAATTTCTTCTCTTGCCATTGCATTTTTGGTCGGAATTCTATGTCTTTTAAGCTCTTTTTCATATTATTTTGCGAACGGAATACTTCCTACGAATAAGACCTAGCAACTGATCTGTAGTCACTGGTTTGAGTCACCCGCCATTTCTGAAATATGTTATCCTTGCCAAGAAACGCTTGCTTTTCGTGAGTAGACAACCTAAAAAAGTCAATGTTAAAATACCAACACGATAGTGTAAGACCATGTTATTTCAAACGTTGAACGATCGTCTTTGACGGGTAAGTTTTGAGGGGATAAATGACTGATATTGCAATAGTGACAATCTTGAGTAATATCTGGTTTCTGTAACACTTATAGCCTTATATCGACTCATAAGATCATGTTGTATTCCTTGCATGCCGTGAAAACATTCTATCCTTCTTGTGGTGGTAACGTTGTAGTGTATTGCTTTCTCCACCCTTAATGACATAACTTTCACAACTGGGGGATTATAGGCACACAATGAACTCAAAAGAGTCCAGTGCAATTCCCTGGGGCCTTAATATTGGTAAGAGATAATACCCTGCCAAGTGAGAGATAAGCTCAAATAAATAAAGAAAATAAACAAAGAAGAGGCCTAAGTGAACAGCCCATACTCAGCTGAACGAGAGATTCATCACACTTGTGGCTCTGTGAACTTGGGATAGGTTCAAGGTAGCCCATGGACTGAGTTAGTCTGACCTTTATGGAAGAACACTAAAATGTGCAACATCAACCTCATCCAGGTCCCAGTTCCAGGAGTTCCCAAGTTATAGTGAAGAATGGAATTCATGTACGCTGCATTGTATCCCTGGCAATGAGGTCAAGGTCACTCATGTACTGTCTGAGCACGATCTTCACACAGAAACATTAACACACAACGTCAAGTTCCAACTCGAAACAGATCTAAAGTATCAAGTAAACAATGGATTTCCTGTCAAATGTTGTGTGCACATGGGAATGAGGTCAAGTCCACAAATCACTGGAACATGACCATCTGCATACAATTGACAGACATTTATCAAAGGAACATTCCTAACAAGTTCGACACAAAAACTGGCCGAAACTCTTTAAGTTAAGAACATTATAAAACATCCCCATGTGAAACTCTTCTATTACATGAAACATTTTTTGCAAGATTTTCAAAAAAAAAAAAAAAAAAAAAAAAAAAAAAACTGGAACGTGACCATTTAAACCTGGTACGGACCAACCCAAAGTACATTGTCAACTATACTGAACCAAACAAATAACGCAACTTTTTCATTTGGGTTTATTTTCACAATGGAACTGTATTTAAAGTTCAGAAATATACGAACCGTTGTTAAATCGGTCTAAAATAATGCACCAAGTAGTGTGACCTCAAGGTCGAGTACCCTGAGTACCCATGGGGTCATTGTCATGAATCAAGAGTGACTACAGCAGGTTATTTTACGCAAGTCTCTGACACCTGAAATTAAGGTTGCCAAGTCTTTGATTCTGGGACAGAAAAAAGCCACATTGAAATCAGCCCAAGCGTAACTGTGTGCGAGGATATGAGGCTTTCAAAGTTTGGTGGTTGTTCTGAATCAAGGACAACTGCAGGATTCAGTGTTACCCACATGACCAAAACATTCGCACCTTTACTGGTTGGGTGTAGCCCCTCATGGACAATAAAAGGGCAGCATGGTATTCATTTGGCACAGTATTCCAAGAACTATGGGTCGATTATCAACAGTGGATCGGGAGAGAGGAATTGGCATGCTACAGGCTGGTTTATCTGCAGCAGAGGTGGCAAGAAGACTGCAAGTCCACAAATCCACTATATCCAGAATTGCTACAAGATTCCAGGAGACTGGGGCCACACCTGATAGACAGCGTCCTGGTAGACCAAGAGAAACCACACCTGCACAAGACAGACACATCAGGGTGTCACATCTGCGGAACAGAACTCGACCAGCCACTAGAACTGCACAACAGACACCTGGCAGAACCAATAACAGAATATCTACCCAGACAGTCCGTAATAGACTACAAGAACACCATCTACATGCCACGCATCCTTACAGGGGTCAAATTTTGACACAGGCAAGAAGGCAAGCCCGACGACAATGGGCTACTGCCCATACTCGCTGGACCCATCAACAGTGGAGGGATGTGCTATTCACCGATGAATCCCGCTTCACCCTGTATCATGCAGATGGTAGGACACGTGTTTGACGACGCAAGGGAGAAGGCTACTCAGACGCCTGTGTGCTGGAAACAGATCGATTTGGAGGTGCATCAGTGATGGTGTGGGTGGAATTTCATTCACAGCCAAAACCCAGCTAATCTTCATTGAAGGCAATTTTAACGCTGCCCGTTACAGGGATGAGATCCTTCAGCCTGTTGCTGTTCCTTTCATTAGACACCACCAACTACACTTGCTTCAACAGGACAATGCTCGGCCCCATGCCGCTAGACCGCACCTTCCTTGAAAAAATCGTTAAAAATCATAAATCCACAGCGGTGCCACCTAGTGAAACATTTTATTTGACCCTTTCACAAGGAATATATCCACCAAGCCTTAGCGTAATCTGAGTCACGGTTTGATGACACAAACAGCAAAAACGCACCAAAAATTGTGAAAATTGAATAAAATTGCAGTGTCATCTGGGGCACACATTTCGAACTAGGAGTCTCTAGGAGCGTCCTTGTGTGATATCAAAGTAATGGGGTGGGCAGTTTTGGAGCGGAGTTTCAAGATTTGGCAATAAAAGACCCCCTCCCCCTCCCCGAAAAAAAAAAAATCGTTAAGCACCGGAGCATGACCATTGAAACAAACCTGATAAAGACCCCTACATGCGCATTGACACCACCTTTGAAGTCAATCTGGATGATTGTTTCACAGAAGAAGTAACAAATGTGAATTAGCATTAGAATGCCAATTGATGTACATAGTAATCAAAAGCAAGAGCGAATTTACAGATAAGTAACCAAAGTGAAAAAAAAAATAAATAAAAATGTGAAACACCAGAAATCCTCAGCACTGCCACCTAATTAACAACATTTTTGACCCGTTCAGAAGGTACATATCTGACAAGTGTCAGCTAAGTGAAAGTTCTGGAGGAAGTGTCAAAAGTGAAAAAAAAAAAAAAAAAAAAATAAAATAAAATAAATAAATAAATAAATAAATAAATAAATAAATAAATGAATGAATGAATGAATGATGCATGAATGAATGAATGAATGGATAAATGAATAAATACATGAATAGATAAATAAATAAATAAATAAATAAATGAATGAATGAATGAATGAATAAATGAATGAATGAATGAATAAATAAATAAGTAAGTTAGTAAGTAAGTAAGTAAGTAAGTAAGTAAGTAAGTAAGTAAGTAAGTAAATAGATAAATAAATAAATAAATAAATAAATAAATAAATAAATAAATAGGAACTTTAAGATCCTGGGGGTGTTCCTGTGTGATATCAAGGAAATTGAGTGAGCAGTTTCTACGATTTACCTCGAACAGAACAAAGAAAAAAAAAACATTCAAAATCCCAACATCGCTGAAGCGGGATCATTTGAAACAACTTGGTTTAGACCCACCCATGGCATGTTCACGCTACGTTTGAAGTCAATCTGATGGACGGTTTTGGAAAAGAAGTCGAAAATGTGAATTACCATTTGAACGCCCATTGACCTACACAGTAATCAACAGGAAAGCAATTGGGCTGGCGGTTTCCCAGAAGAGGATTTTTTTCTAATAATAGACACGAACAAGATAAAAAAAAAGAAAAATAGAAGCAATCCTAAAAATACAAAATGCTTGAAGCGTAACCAGTTGTAAAATTTGGTAGAAACGCGCCAATTGTACATTCCAAACAAGTTGGATGTGAATCTGGCTGATGGTTTTCGAGAAAAAGTCGAAAGTAGAACTTGTGGGCAGACGGACAGACAGATGACGCACGCCAGACAGACGACAGATAACAGACCATCCTATAAGCTTAGCTGACTGACAAGTCAGCTGAGCTAAGAGCGGTATAAAACTGCTGCAGTCTGAACCAGGCACTCTTGGGGCATTGGGCTACGGTAGCACAGTCTGACTGGACAGTGCTGACAAAAAGGATTACTTAAACACTGCTCAGTCAATCAACTAAGCAAAAAGATATAAGGGACCATAGCATGCAGGTCATGGCGTAGTATCGTGACAGAAGGGAATAAAAAGTCCTTTCTCCGAATTTATCTGATTAATCTGCATTGCCGTCAGAAATATAAAGTATTTCTTTTTTTTTTTTTTTTTTCGTATTTTATATTTTACACAAAAGTGTTTTATCATGATGCTCTTGCATGTCATCGAGCAGGTCAAAATAGACATGTGTTATTGAACCACAAAGGGTTAATCAAACTGTTAGGGTTATACGGGCCCAGTACGTTTTTCTCATATGGCACATAGATGTCATTGTCACTTATAACCTCAGGTTTCTTTGGTTTGTTGCCCTTTCCTTGGTGTTCAATTCCTTTTAGTTGGCTTTTAGAATATCAGGCATATTGGAAAACACAGGAGATTTTATAAGAGATCAGGCCCCAAAACACTGCATCTTTCTCAGGTTTCGCTCAGAACTCCCCATCATCGATCTAAGCGTAACTGGCTCATATTCTCTGCCACACCTTTGCCTGACACAAAAAAAAGGCACAACAGAATGCTCAGTTTTGCAGGGGGGGGGGGGGCATTTGCCTGCCTTTACTGAGTTATTGCCACAACTCGTGAGGTGCTTTCAAAATGTCTCCGTATTTTCGAGCCAAATTTATTCAGCAAAAAAAAAAAAAATAAATAAAATAAAAATAAATAAATAAATAAAAAATAATAATAATAGCACAATGTCTTTTTTATTAGTCTTTATTTGTACACTAAATTCTAGGGACTGCTTCAAGAAATATGATAACTGACAACAAACAGCAGTTTCCAAATGGTAATACCCACTTTTTATTGTTAGAATTCGGTACTCTTTCAAAAGTACACTCAACTCAAGTTACAGTTGAAGTAGGTCATTGAATATGCGAGAGAAATGTAGTCCAGACACATTCAAGTAGGTAACCAATGCGAGCGGAGTTGTAACAATGAGGAAAGTTGTCTGTAACCGGTTGCAGGTAGATACGGTAAACGTAGCTAGAGATGAGTGCTAGGTGTGTGAGAATGACGGTTCTGCTGTATGTGCTGCGTATAAAGCAGGTCGATTTAACTTTAGTTTTAGACAGTCTATGATTGGATGTTCAAATGTACTGGGAAACCAGACTGGTGACTGGGGGACGATTGAATCCCCATGAAGCATATGTGGACACAGTGTTGAATGATGCTGGACATAAAAAAGAAAATCAATTATAATTTCAGTTGTAACCTAAATATAATGCAAATAACTTGGGTGAAATACAGCTTATGGGGGTTAGATTTCGGATTGGCACTACGAAATTACTACACATATAATAGTCACAGGGTGATTATGACAGGACCCCTGTATTCTGACACGTTTTAGTAACCTCGTCTAAAAATTCCAGTCATTGTCAAATTGACGCCTGCTTTAAAGGCATTCCGTCTGATGAGAGTGTCCACAGGGAACTACAAAGTGGATATTCAAACAGTGAAACTGTGGATATTATAATACGGCGCTCAGTCGGCTTCTGCATAAAACTGAAGTGAATGGCTCCAGTCACCTTGCTGAAGATAATTCACCATACAGCATGCCCTGGAATTATCGCAGGTGTCACTGTCTTTGGTCTGCATTATGTCAAGGGAGGGAAAACCCATGTCCATACAGTACCAAAGCCTGTTGTCAACTGCGCCCAGATTCTTGGCTACCGGACCTCAGGTCACATTACACAAAGGTTGTGTCTGGCAAGGTGAGACAAACACAACCCCAAACAATACTTCATTTCAAGACCAGGGCATGTCCATTCATGGGGACAAACTGTCCAGTTTGCATCATTACTACACTCTGCCCCGTTTTCTTTAAGAGTCCATCATCCTCTTTGCACAATCATGTACCTAAAATTGCAATCTTGTCTTGGACAACATCCTGGTGTAAAACCTAATTCAAATAATGCACAGACACTGTATATACTGTTGTAAATGTTGCAGGTGAGAAGTGCCCATATTTCTGCAATCTGAAGGGTATTATCTAATATGAGATGCTTTTTTCCACTTCAGTTTTACTTCTGCACCAGTCTATCCATCATGATGTTGATGTTCGAGTTGCTGATGTTCTTGCTGTATATGACTATCCCAGCTGTAACAAAGATGTTTCATCGCCAACAGCTAATTGTACACCTGACATGCATTTCAAAGAAATGATGCAAAATGCATTTCCATTTCAGGTCCGGTGTCAAACATACTGCATAGCTGATGAGACAACAGGTGCTTGCGCTGACAACTAAAATTCCAGACCCTATGGATCACTTATGATGTTGAGATAAAACCCATTGCTGCATTGACTTCCTCCCCTCCATTCACAAGAGTACATGGATTCTGAGTCAAGCAGTCATGTAAATTATAATATTTCAAATCTTTTCCAGGTGTGCCATTGGGAGATTTGGGTCTCACATCCAGCCTGTGTTTTTCTGTTACCAGTGTCAGAAAGCCGTCACTGCAGAAAAAGCATTTATTTGACCTCTTACCTCCTCCGGCATTGCTGAATTCATCTTAAAATATTGTTCCTTTTTCAGGTCACCATAATGATGATTATTTACAAATTTACACATTTCACATTTGGTTGCCAGAAATGCCATCAACCTGTGAAAACATGAAGGCCAACAACTTTCTTATTTATTTTGACAGGATATCTCTAAAATGAAGTCATTAAGTGCATCTTCTAAGAGAATTCTGGAATCTGATTCACCATTGACATGAATGGGGATTATGCAGGGATTTGAGATGACCCATCAAACAATCTATAGCATGGTGTAAATATCGGAGTAAAGTTTCATGCGGCTCCAAGCACCCTTGTGACTGCTGAAGTTGACACTTGGTCCTGATGCACCTTGTCTGCAATCTGATTTTGCCTCAGTGCCATCTGTGTCAGAATGGGCATGTGGACAGTCTGCTGACAAAGCACCTGTGCACCATGCAGAGGGAATGGTTAGATTTTCTGCTGTTCCACAGCATCCACATTGCAGCTGCTTCCCATTCCTCATCCAAAGAGGTGACCGCGTGCTACCCCAGTTAGAACAATAACTACGGTTATTTCTGCTCCCCTCACAACACAACGAATCCGAGGACAGACCACAATACTGATATTCACCATTCTCTATAAAACTGGTAGTTGCTGGTACTGTGTCCTGACTAGTTTTGTTCTGCCGTTTCCTTCTTCTGCCCTTTTTCTTTTGTGGAGTAGATGTCATCTGGGGATCCTACAAATTTAAGTGTCCTGTTGAATGGGTACATAACTGGCTGTTGTATATCATACCTGGGGCAACATGGTCAATGGTATCTAATATTACCTGAAATTCTGTGGGCAGGTATATTAAGTCGTTAATTACAGATTTTCTATCCTCAGGGCCTTGGCTACTTGTTTGTTCCCTTTGTTCAAAATTTCCTCCACTGACATATGTGGAAAGCTGTGCTGCAAGTGGTTGAACAGGATAGTCTACTTCATCTGTTTGATCATTGCATGGCACTGTTGTTGCATCATCTGTTTGATGTTCATCTATTTTGGCTGCACACTGCACATCATTATGATTATTTCGTTCTATGCTTGATGGCACTTCAGTGGGAATTCCTGGAAACAACAGTTCATAAAATTCATCATGTTCCCCATTTTGCTTTATGTTCTGCACGATTTGCGAAAATGGCTTTTCTTCTTTGCTCATTTCCCACACAGATTTCCAAATAAAGTTTGCCAATTCATCCAGACAAGTGTGCGCCAAATTTTCAATTGCCTTCATTGGGAGACCTTTGCTTCTTTTGTAGTTTTCTAGAAGGCAATCATACAGTGTTGTCTTACATTATTTAAATAGCTTATCTAGTTCTTCATTCAATGGAAAAAAAAGGCTTTGCAGTTATAAGAAACCAGGAATATTTTATTTTAGGAAGTAGTTTTCCCTCATAGATAGCAAGAAGACATTTAAGGGTGCTATATGGTATATTTTGTTCAAAGGTGGGCTTGTCCAGTGCAATTATGCTTCTATAATCCTTTAGAGAACCCATGACTGTATACCAATATTTTTCTTTGTCTGATATCCATCCTTTTTCAGTCTGCACTTTTAAATCAGATAAAAACTCCTTGTCCATATTTAAGAGACAATCCTATGTCAGGTTCCCTCCATTCTCCTCTCTTCTTCTCCTCACAATCTGCTCCACTAGTGACTGTGACAAAAAAGGAATGACACTCCGTATTTCGTCTTTAAAGGCATAATTGATGTGAAGTTTGTATGCCATTGTGTAGGTAATAATGTACACAAGCAAATCTAGCAAAAATATTGAGCATTTACATGTAATCAGGTCAGAAATACCGTCCTGAAAAAAAAAATCATGTATAAATGCTATGATAAAGTATGGGAAACTCCCCAATAAAAATTTTAAAAATTTGGACTCCTGACACCAATGAAGTGAATGGCTCCAGTCACCTTGATGAAGATAATTCACCATAGAGCATGTCCTGGAATTGTCGCAGGTGTCACTGTCTTTGGTCTGCATAATGTCACTGGAGGGAAAACCCATGTCCATACAGTACCAAAGCCTGTTGTCAACCGTGCCCAGATCCTTGGCCACTGGGCCTCAGGTCACATTACACAAAGGTTCTGTCTGGCAAGGTAAGACAAACACAACCCCAAACAACACTTCATTTCAAGACCAGGGCATGCCCATTCACCACAGCCAAGTACCCGATCATGAAGTCACACCTCATGACACCTAATGTGGCACAATGTACGTCTCACTTTCAACTGCACGA
>CAXHWN010002207.1:0-17000 GCA_964020975.1 Hermodice carunculata
TGTGTTAAGGCCATTTTTGACTTCTCCGGAACGGCTGAATACAATTGCTTGAAAGTTTGCAAAAATGACGAATATTAATTTTTTTTTTTTTTTTTTACGTTTTCTGCATAACATCAGTTACTTTGGACGTGTTACCCTAAAGAATATATAAAGACGGCTATGCTATTTTCAACTTTTGTTATAAAATATCAAATTTTGGTACCACTGTTCATGTATATATAGGTATACAGACTACAGTGCATGTGTTGCAATACTATTTAAGCAGATTCCACACAGCAGAGCACATGATCATTATGATCCTCTTGTTTATGATTTTTGTTGTTCTTTTTGGCAAATTCAAAAAAAATCTTCTCCACAAGCACTCACCCAATTGCTTTGATATCATACAGGAACACTTCTAGAGACTCCAAGATCTTAATTTGTTCAGCTGGTGGTGTTGCAATTTTATTCTATATTTTTATGTGGGGTTTTTTAGCTCAGCTGACTTGTCAGTCAGCTGAGCTTATCTTATGGTCCTCGGTCCGTCGTCCGTCCGTCCGTCGTCCGTCAACAATTTACATTTTCGACTTCTTCTCCGAAACCGTCAGCCAGATCCACTTCAAACTTGGTGGGGATGTGCCTTGGGTAACTGTCTACCAAGTTTGTTCAAATGGTCACGGTCCATTGATTTTTGGATTTTTAATGAATTTTTTTGTTCTTTTTTGGGCAAATCTTAAAAAATCTTCTTCTCTGAAACCGCTCACCCAATTACTTTGATATCACACAGAAACACTCCCTGGGACACCTAGTTCTTAATTTGTTCACCAGGTGGCGCTGCAATTTTTTCCTATTTTTTTATGAGTTTTTGTGTGTTATAGCTATTTTCGACTTCTTCTCCAGAACCGTCACTCAGATTAAGCTGAAACATGGTGGATATGTTCCTTGTAGAAGGGTCAAACAAAGTTGTTCACTATGTGGGAATGCTGCAGATTCCTGATTTTTAACGATTTTTTCCATTCGGGTACTTATTGGTCAATGCAGCTTTCCTATTGATTACTATGGAAGTCAATGAGCATTCTAATGCTAATTCACATTTTCGACTTCTTCTCCAAAACCGTGTTGCAGATTAACTTCAAACTTGGTGGGGATGTACCTTTGGTGGTTGTCTACCAGGTTTGTTCAAATGGTCACGCTCCAGTGATTTTTGGATTTTTAATGAATTTTTTTGTTCTTTTTTTGGACAAATCTTAAAAAATCTTTTTTCTCCAAATTCGCTTACTCAGTCACTCTGATATCACACGAGAAGACACCTAAGGACTCTGTGTTCTTAATTTGTTGACCAGGTGGCGCTGCAAATTTTTACTAATTTTTTATGAATTTTTGTGTGTTCTAGCTATTTTCGACTTCTTCTCCAGAACCGTTACTCAGATTAAGCTGAAACGTGGTGGGAATGCTGCGGATTCCTGATTTGTAACAATTTTTGTTCATTCGGGTACTTATCGGTTAGTGCAGCTTTCCTATTGATTACTATGGAAGTCAATGAGTATTCTAATGCTAATTCACATTTGCGACTTCTCCGAAACCGTCATGCAGATTAACTTCAAACTTGGTGGGGATGTACCTTGGGTGGGTGTCTACCAAGTTTGTTCCAATGGTCATGTTCCAATGAATTTTGTTTTTTTTATGATTTTTTTTTCAAAAATCTTTACAAAAGTTTTAATAGGAAAGTTTTAACATGGGAATTTCTTGTAATGGTTATAACTTAAATACTTTTAGCCAGATTTACTTCAAACTTGGTGGGGATGTGCCTTGGGTGGATCTCTACCAAGTTTGTTCAAATGGTCACGCTCTATTGATTTTAGGAATTTTTATGATTTTTTTTCGTTTTTGGGGGGCAAACCTTAAAAACTCTTGATCTCTGAAACTGCTCACCCAGTTGTTTTGATAGCGTTCATAGACACTCCCAGGGACACCTAGTTCCCAATTTGTTCACCAGGTGGCACTGCAATTTTTTCTAATTTTTTGTTATTATGAATTTTTTATATGGTTTTGTTATTTTTCACTTGTTCTCAGAACTGTCACTCAGATTAAAGTGAAATGTGATGGATATGTTCTTGTGGAAGGGTCAAACAAAGTTGTTTACTAGGTGGCACTGCTTTAGATTCCTGATTTTTAAGGGTTTTCAACTCGGGTTCTTATCGATCAATGCAGCTTTCTTATTGATTACTATGTAAGTCAGTGGGCATTCTAGTGCTAATTCACAGGACAACTGACACAAAATTTACTGTTTACTTGATAACTTGAGATCTGTTTTGAGTTAGTGCTGTGATGCTGCACATGTTAACGTTCCTGTATGAAGGTCATGCCTAGACAGTACATGAATGACTTTGACCTCATTTCTGGGGTCACAGTGCAACATACATGAATTTTACTCTTCATTATAACTTGAGAACTACTTGAACCTTGATGTTGCACATGTTAGTGTTCTTTTATAATGGTCAGACTTACTCAGAACATGGGTTACCTGGATCCTTTCCCAAGTTTATAGATCTGCAAGTGTGATGAATGTCAAGATCAGCTGAGCATGGGCTGTTCACACAGCCCTCTTTTTTTTTTTTTTTGGTTGTTGTTGTTGCTTTTTTTGACTTCTTCTCCAGAACTGTCACTCATATTAAGCTGAAACTTGGTGGATATGTGTATGGTGGAAGGGTCAAAAGAATTTGTACATTAGATGGCACCACTATGGATTCCTGATTTTCAACGATTTTTTCAATTCTGGTACGCGTCAGTAAATGCACCTTTGCTATTGAATATTATGGGAGTCAATGGGCATTCTATTGATAATTTACATTTTTTACTTCTCAAAAAAAAACCTTCAACCAGATTGCCTTTAAACTTGGTGGCAATGTACCTTGGGTGGGTCTTTACCAGATTTGTTCAAATGGTACGCTAAATTATTTTTTTTATTTTTAGCTCTGCTGACCAAAGGTCGCAGAGCTTATGTGACCGCTCATGTCTGTCTGTCCGTCCATCGGTAAACTTTTGTTTGTTTGCGCGATACCGTCCACAGTTTTCAAGTTAGCCCAACATAACTTTGAGGACTGATGGGGTGTATGAAAATCTAGGCCACTTTCAATATTGGTGGCGCCATCTACATTATTATGTAGTATAGGGGTCAAAATGTGAAAATCTTGTGAACACTCTAGCATCTTTAATTTGTGGCTGATTTTCACCAAATTTGGTCGGATTGTGGGGGAGGTCAAAGTCTATGTCGCTAATGATACTAGTGGTGCCACCTATAATTTGACAGAAATCATGAGCCAAAATGTGTTGTAAAATGTAAAATTCCATATTTGGAAAAGTAATTGGATTAGACTTGCGGAATTTATATGATATATAGACCATGGCCAAAGGTAGAATGTTATGCAAAATGAGTGGCCTTGACATATTTTTGTGAGGTCACCATGCCTGTAAAGTCGAAAAGGTGATTTTGTAATGGCCAGTTGTAGCTTGGACATCAATGGTAAAGAGAATGGAGCCTCAAGATCAAAATTGCACTTGATTTTATAATACATAAAACTGTACTTGGTGACCTGCTTTTGGGGTCACTCTGACCCAGTTATTATGGAGTTTGGGGCTTGTCCAAGTTTATTGTTTTTCCTCAATAACTCAAAAAGTTATTACCCGATATGAACAAACAGACTGTATATGGAAAGCTGGATGTAGGGCGCATATTTTGACTGAAACAGTTTTTTAATCAGAGTTGAAGGTCAAGGTCAAATGGCCAGTTTGAATATTGGGGTCATCTTTTGAATGCTCTGCACCCCACAATTCTTGAGATAGGCCCACTAACGTTTAGGAGTTATGAAGTGTATAAAAAAATTTGTCGAAATCAATGTTGGTGGTGCCATCTATAGTATTATGTAATATACAGATCAAAATGTGAAAATCTTGTGGCCGCAGTACTCTCCACAATTTTTAAGTTAGCCCAATATAACTTTCAGGACTTATAGGGGGTATAAAAATCTAGGTTCTTTTCGATATTGGTGGCACCCCCTACGATATAGGGGTTATAATATTAAAATCCTGCACAAAGTCTAGCATCTTCAATTGTTGGCAGATCGTCACCAAATTTGGTGGGATTATCGGGGAAGTCAAAGTCTAAGTTGGTAATGATACTAGTGGCACCCCCTATCAGTTGATAGAATTTATTGTATGATTTTTTCTGTGTTTTCGCTATTCTCAACTTCTCAAAAACCGTCTTCCAGATTAAGCTGAAACTTGGTTGAAATGTTCCTTGTGAAAGGGACAAAGCTGGTCACTACGTGGCATTGCTGTGGATTCCTGATTACTAACATTTTTTTTCCATTTGGGTTCTTATGGGTAAATGCACCTCTTCTGTTGATTACTTATAATTAATAAGTCAATGGGTATTGTAATGCTAATTCACATTTTGGACATCTCTGAAGAAACTGTCGTCCAGGTTGACTTCAAACTTAGTGACAATGTACCTTGGGTGGGTGTCTTTTTGTTCGAATGGTCATGCTTCAGTAATTTTTTGGAAAAACCTAACAAGTTTTGATAGAAAAGTTTTACATGGGAATTTCTTGTAATGGTTATAACTTAAATAATCTTGGCCAGGTTAGTTTCAAACTTGGTAGGGATGTACCTTTTATAAGTGTCTATTTTGTGCAAATGATCATGCTCCAGTGATGTTTGGACCTTGACTTCATCCTAAGGTCACAGGACAACTGACATGAAATTTACTGTTCACTTGATAACTTGAGATCTGTTTTTAGTTAGGACCTTGATGCTGCACATGTTAATGTTTCTCTATGAAGATCACATTAAGACAGTACATGAGTGACCTTGACCTCATTTCAGGGATCATAGTGCAACCTACGTGAATTTTACTCTTCACTATAACTTGAGAAGTACTTTAACTGGGACCTTGATGTTGCACATGTTAGTGTTCTTCTATATAGGTCAGCTTACTCAGTACATGGGTGACCTTGACCCTATCCCAAGTTCACAGAACCAGAAGTGTGATGAATGTCTAGGTCAGCTGAGCATTGGCTGTTCACACAGCCCTCTTGTTTGGGGGGAGGGGGGGGTCAAAATCTTTAAAAATCTTCAAAGCTACAGGGCGAATTGCTTCAAAATTGCATAGGGACACATCCAAGGATCCTTAGACCTAATTTGTTTAAGATGTGGCATGGCTTGGCAGCTATTTCTGATGTTTTAGGGAATGTTGGGTGCTTTGTCAATTTTTTTTAACCTTTTTCTGCAGAAGGTTTGAGCAGGATTGTGCAAAATGATTTTGATATATTTTTGTGCTAAAAATACTCTAGGTTTGCAAACATGATGGAAATATCTCGGATGCTTTTCAAGTGATATGATGATGTTAAAATTGGGAAAAATTTGCTTTTTTCTTTTTTTCTGCCTTGATGGATTAGTTTTTGTGGCCACAGTTACCTCCACATTAAGACATGGAGCAGTCAGTTACCTCCACACTAAGAATTGGAGTCAGTTGGGGATTAGTGGCTTACATATTTATTGGTGAATTTGTTTGCCATTTCAGCAATATTGACAAGATTATGTGTGCCATGAGTACAGTGAGCCAGCTAATCAGATTTCAGCAGGTGGACTAAAATAACAACTTCAGACAGCTCACTCTGCCATCAAACAATTACTGGAAACATATTTCTGTTGTTTTGATTCAAGGCCTCTGCTTTATTCATTCTTTCACACACATAATGATATGTGGAATCAGACAGACTGGCCATGTGTGCCGACGTGATACAGGCCATCATCAAGTGTGGTCATGAAATACTGCCTAGCCTGGGTAGGTTGGTACCAATTCTACAATGGGCTAATGTAACATTGTATTTTATACACCTGTACCCACATTGAATGCAATCATACTTTCAATAATTACCTTTAAAATCATGAATCAGAGAAATATCTAATTGACCTGCCATATTTGAAACGACCAAGGCCAATCTGTGGAGCAGGGGGAGTGGAGGCTGTCTAAATGACAACAAAAAGGAGGCACCACTAAAGTGCTTTCTACCCAAGATACCATTTTAAAATATGTTTCCTTTTAGGGTTTTTTTGTTTTTTTTTTTTGCTCCATGTGTCGCTATCGATCACATGAGTATGATAGGTCACACTTCAGTGATTTTACCTTGTTTACAGTTTATTTAAAATATAAGACTTTCTTTAATAAACTGTGATGTGACTAATTGGTTTGAAGTCACTCAGACAGACTTCTGTGGACAGGTGGGGCTGCAGTTTTGCTCATTTTTGTGATTGTTTATCACTGCTCCAAAATGACTGTCTGCATTGTGTTCAAACTTTGCGCAATTGTGCTTCAGGTAAACCTTTACCGAAAGTGGTTACAAGAAATACTTTTCCTGTTTCCTAATTTCTAATGAATTTCTAATTTGCCTCCTTGTAATTGTAAAATAAGTACATTACAGTTGATTACTACGGCAGTGAGTCGGGCAATGCTAATGTACATGTGCAAGCCACAACTTCTTTGAATTTTGATGTTGTTTCATGCCACAAGACACATGTATCTGAACCCATGGATGGGTGTGTCCTGTAAGAAAACTAGGTCACTGGGTCAAATATCCCGGTCACTGAGAAATTGATGGACTGTTAATCTCTCAGCAATAACTTCTTTCTGTGACTTTTTTGCAAAATTTCACACAGGTGCATAACAAGACAGAAGTTTGTGGCAAAATTTAAAATTAGATCAAGAATCAGGTTCACAATGATATATACTATTCATCTCCATATTATGATTTTCCTATATTTTGATATCGTGTGATGAGACCTCACATGAACATGTCAAACTATGCTATGCATATGGACAACAGTGATACATCCATGCATTATTTATCCATGGGTAATAACTTACTTGTGCTTTGGTTTTTGTTTCTTCCATGAAACCTAAATCATATGTGAATAAACATATCCTGCTGCAAAACTATAGATCACAAGGTTGTGTATGCAGGTCACACTGACAGCCATTTGCTATATGCTTTTGTAACATTTTGTCCTTGGACTTTTGTTTATGAAAACTTTACAGACATGTACTGGCATGTGTCTATGCAGTTATAGTAAAACTTGGTCTCTAGCTTTAACCCTTAAAGTGGTGAATTAAGGACTGAGCATTTCTTTTTCTCAGCTGAAATTGCTTTTGCCATACCTGGCATGTTTGTACTTGAATGACAGGTCTTTTCATGAGGATTTGGAATCCAGAACCCAAAATATGATGGATACTACGTGACTAGAGAGATTCAGTACAGGGAAGTCTTTCGGTCACTCATCTCCATATACAAGCAGCTCAGCTCACGTCAAGCTAGAAGCTAGAAGCTGAAGCTCAGGTTGGGACTTATTTTTAGGTGAATATATCGATGTCAGCTGAGTATGAGCTGTTCACCCAGCCATCAGGTTTAAAAACTGGCTTATGTAGATAGCCATGTACCATGAGTAAGCTATTCCACAACTTTGATAATCAAATGTTTTAGCATGTTGCCATCTATTGGGAAGCCAGACTGGCCCAGTATGATCTGTATTGTGGGCATATACATAGGTAGGTGGGGGAGGGGGGGAGAGAGAGAGAGAGAGAGAGAGAGAGAGAGAGAGAGAGAGAGAGAGAGAGAGAGAGAGAGAGAGAGAGAGAGAGAGAGAGAGAGAGAGAGAGAGAGAGAGAGAGAGAGAGAGAGAGAGAGAGAGAGAGAGAGAGAGAGAGAGAGAGAGAGAGAGAGAGAGAGAGAGAGAGAGAGAATACCATCTACTTATTCTTTAAACCAAATCAGTGTAATCATCTGAAGAAATATATTTGTTCATGTGATCAAGAAGAGTATATTTTCATTAAATTGATTTGATCAGAAGAACAAATTGATTTAATCAGAAGATCAAATCAATTTATTCAGAGGAACAAATAGACTATATTTAATCCCATGAACAAATGCATTTGTTCACTTCATGAAACTGATTTCTTCTTCTGATCAAATACTGAATAAAACAAGAAACAGCATTTCATAATATGAATACATACATACATAGTACATACACACACACACACACACACACATACATACATACATACATAATGAAGACCGGCAGGGCTGAGAAAGTAAAGCTGTTGTCATGACGACAGATGTTTGGCCATTGTACCTGCCCGGCAGATGTGATTGCTTAGTATTTAAGTAAAGAGGATAATTTCTAAAAACAGTTTGGGAATTTGCAAGTAGATGGAATGCTTTCTCCTTGTGAGAGTGCTGTGCGTTGGACCTGACTGCCACACAATATTGAGCAATTTATTGAATAAGAGTACAAACCAGAAAATTTGTGGATAATGTGAAAGGATTGCTGTCCTGGTTGTAGATCCTCCTTTTATGGCTTTTTGTCCTGCAGTGCTGTCTGTTGTCTTACCTGTGGCTTGCTTAAGTACTGTCCTGTTATCACCACAAGTCTCCAGTGCCTGCTATTTGAACAGATATGTACATAATGCAATGTCCATGCAGATAAGATCATGGGAGTGACTCCTGCATTGAAAAAAAAAATTAGCTGGTCATAATCAACATGACTGTTTGGTCACATCTCTTTACTAAGGAACTTTGGAAAGACATGCAAGACAGAAGATTTCCATCGTAGATCTGCTCTGAGTTGGCTACAGTCCTATATGTCCTGGGAAGTTTATTTTCATGCTGTATGTGTGGGTCAAATGTTGATTTTGATGATTACACTTGATGCGACCCTTGGTCCAATGCCTTCCTTGTAGCTGGTGCATCTGTACTTTGTTTGCTGGCAGATGAAGTTGTCAAGACTTCGCCTGCCTGGCCTGTTAATGGTACAATCTGGGTTACGTTTTAGTCTTGAGCTTTTCTTATCGTGTCAATTTAGAGTATTTAATTCTTACCACATTCAACCTGTGAATTTTACCACAGAAACGACAATGCACACATCTTGCATGGGGATAATTATTTGAACAACTGACAGTTGTCTGAATGTAGAGCATATTGAGAGAGGGTTGAACATATTCTGTCTCAAGCATAGATTTGTCATGCAGAAGTGTACAGTAGTTCATCAGAAAACACAAAGCCAACAAAAATACAAAAGTATAAAAGCAAAATATAGAAAGCGAAAACCACTGTTCATTGGGGATGAAATGTTTTGTACTTCCAATTCAGTTATAGACCAGTATACTGAGAGAAAAGAAGAGGAAGAGAGTGCATAACTAGGGTGAATTAGGTCTGTCTCTTTCTCCATGGAAACTTGTATGATTGTAAGAGGTCTGGCCATGTAATTTATAGGAGGTAAGGAGATGCTCTTATTCAGATCAGTCCTGTCTTCAGTCCATGTTCGCTTCCTTCTACTATATGTGCACTGTAGGTGTGTCTGGTTGACATATCTGGCATGTACAGCAGCAAGACAGTAACATTTGGATTATCATATTGTAATCATTTGGTTTTCCTGTATGACAGCTTCTGGTAAGTACAGCTTTCTTTCATGTGTCAAGGTGCTTCAACTCTGTGCTATTGTTCCTTGGATGTCGTGCCACAAGGGAAGCTGGAGCATGGTTTAGCTTGGAAGCCACCCACGGAGGCCTTTACTAACAGCATAAAACTAGGTAGCATTCACAGGAAATGTACAGATGGTACGTACTCCATAGAAGCAGAAATCAGATTGGCGATTGTGTGTATGTGTGCTCGCATACTTGCGCATGTAAATTGGCTCAGATTGTCCACTGACATGTTGTGAACGATTTAATGAACTGTGAGAGATAAGTTATCCGATCATTTTTGTACTCTATGTGCAAGGTTGACTTCAAGAGAGCTTGTGTTTATAACATGACCAAAAATTTGGACCTGTGAAATGATTAAAAAAAAGAAAAGAAAACAATAAATAAAATCTCCCAATACTCACAAAGAAATCCTAGTTGTGTGATGATATTTCCATGTCTGGTAGTCCTGTCTGTACAATGGTCCACCAGTTACTGTTTGGTGGACACCATGAGAGCAATAGATTTCAAACATGCTGAATTCTTAAATGGGACTAACCAACAATATTCTGATTTGAGCTTCTAAATGTGCAAAACAGTATTGATTTACAAGTTTTACAACAGGTTGAAACTGGAGTATAGTTATTCTCACTAGATTTATGTTATTTATACTGAAGAAAGTTGATTACAACGTTGAGAACTTCACTTTCTCTGGCACATGTTGTTTTGTTTATAAGTGAAATACTGAAACAAACAAGGCACTCTGCAACTGATGCTGAATATGGATATTACATGATTTTTGACACATGTTCTGTTGCAAACACTTTCATTCACAAAGTCAAAGCACACTGTCATATTGGACTAATTACAAATATTTAGTCATTGCAGTTGCCTGGTTTGACATTTTCCTTGAAACAGGCCAATTTGTATGTAAACTAGGCGTATATGACATGTTTTATTTTGAGAAAACATGCACTTATAATTGGTCTCAGGAGTCTGGTCCACTGGATGGGCATGGTTCAATGTACAGAAATGTAGGGGGACAGTGCCCATTGTCAGAGTGGAGACTATGTGATGTTTCATCTGCTATACATACTGAATAAGAGCTTGTAACCAAAAGAAGATGCAGCAGTGCTTGAAATAGGTGCTGGTCCTCATCTCTGCAACAGGCAAAATGAGATGAGCTTAGAAGTTTTGAATCACTAGAGGGCAGTGCTAGTCCTGAGGAATCCCCTGAGACCTGGTGTGAAAAAACCAGTGATGGTACCCTTTGGTGAATACTGTTAATTCACTTGTGTGTTTTCATTTTGTCTTTATATTTGCTGATGACACAAGAGCACAAAAATAAAAACAGAGTGAAATAGTATTTCAACATAGGTCTAATGGAAAGTCTGTCTATAATAGTGAAAGTAAGCTTAAATCTTCAGTTAAAAGCATAAAATGTAAAAACTGTGAAAACTTGCACATGTGAAAACAAGTAAATTTACAGTGTAGCATTCTAGGCTTGTTCCACTACAAAAACTTGATAGCAAAGATAAAATATCTGTATTGAAAGCTCATAATGACTTTGTAATCTTGTTATAGAAGTGATTTTAAATAAATATCTTAATGATAAGTGGAATTCTAGTTGAGTATGTATGTGGTGAGGATGTGGAGATGAGGTAAAGGACACAAATGGAAAATTCTTGTCGTTTCAGAGTTTAAATGAATTTTTTCATTACACATTAGTTTTAATTGTATCAAGGAGAAATTTACCATCTCCAAGATATTCAACTTACACATTTCTTCCAACAAATTTCATGGGCAGAGACATATTCAAAAAACCCAAAAAATTCATTGCTTGAGCTAATGTTTCCGTCAAATGTTGCAAATCCGTCATGATTTGTTTATCGTGAAAGTTGTTGGGCCTAACTTGTTTGGAACTATTCAAAAGTGTTAGTAGAATTACACATCCCGCATTACAGTGGTAACTGGTGCAGGGATTTACATTAATTGCCTGACAAGTCATGTTGAAGGTACCCTTGCAACTACAGCAGCGTGATTTGTCAGGCATTGCAAAAGCCTTACGAGTTCATGTTGCTACAGAATAAGAGCTTTTTCAACAAAGAATATAACTATGGAGTCTTTGCCTTAAATCAGTTATAAATACAGCAAAATGAAGTGTGGAATCCATGAAATCCAAGTGCAGAGGGGGGATTGATTTCAAAGCTGCTGCTCATCCCAGTGAAAAGCATCTTTATAGAACTTTTTTTTTTACTTCCATCGATGTGCAAGGTAAACTCAAAAACCACTTTGCTGATTTCTGAACGAATGAACAAGCCATGGTACTTGTAACAACATATTACTTCTAACATGTGTATATGTAAAACCTTTGTAAAGGTTTATGGAACTATTTATTTTTAAGTAATAATAATAACAATAATAGTAATACCACATCTCATAACAAATAATGACGCCACAGTTGACAAGGTTCTCAGGTGCTTTTCAGTTGATGAAAAAAGATAAACATGTTCCTGATATTATTATGACTGAAGCGAGAGATCTGGTAGCCTTTTGTCCAGATCACCACGATCTTATATGTTTTCTGGTGTTTAAAAGTGTGTGAGGCATCGGAACTGAATATACATGGTGTAGATTCATGGCAAAAGATTGAATTTAGCAAAAGCAGACCAAAATTTACAAAGCTGATCATGACTGACTCATTGATAGTTACTTGGCAAAATCAGGTTTAACCTACATATTAAACACGGCAGACTGTATGAAAATAGAACCGTTTTTTTGGCACTACATTACATGTTTGTATGCATTGTACCTTGTACTGTGTGTCTGTAAATGTATCATTCTGTTTTAATTACTAACAGTATAGTGGATATCTGTTGACCTTCCAACCACACTTGTATATTTCATGATATGTATCGAACACCTATCTATTTATTTTATGGCATACTTGTACACATGGTGCTGATTTGTAAGGTCAGCATTTGCTAGTTGGTGTGACATGGTATAGTCAGTAAACCTGGGAGGTTCTCGTGTACCTCAGCTTTCCCTGGCTAGCCTCTGTAAAGGATTAACGTAGGAGAGATGCACTCTAACCTGTACTGTATGTTGTGTTTAACCAAAGAGCAATTTGAGAGTGTAGGTGTGTTTGGATTGTTAGCAATTTGACCCGTGAAATGGTTCAGAGAAACAGACAACAAAAGTTCTTATGCCATTCAACATTGAAGAATGCAAGGTACCTTTTTTTTCATCCAAAGCTTTCTTATCATAGGATGTGCAAGAGATCTGATCCCTCCAGTTGCTAAACCATGGTTACTTGGTATTATCATAAAAGAAAACTGTGCTCACAATATCCAGACATCACCAGCTGTATGTTCAAGGGTGCTGTAGCCACATAGAACTTGTCTTTTTTTATCACAGCCTGTGACCAATTGTCTGTGTGCACATAGTGCAGCCGGTGGCACCATCTAGTGTTCCAGTGTCATATTTGACTATGCCTGCATCTTATAAATTCCTTGTGTAAATACCTGGTAATTACTTCAGTCATTGTAGTAGGCTTTATGGGGACAAACCTATTTGTGAGCTGTATATTTATGCGATGCCTGGGTTCATCTGGCGGTCAGTAGGTTTAATATAATTTGATGAATTTGATGGTAGAGGAGAACCAAACATATTTCCTCAGGTTCTTGATAGCTATTTATTGGAGCTAGGAAACATTTTGTTTCACACTTGGATATGACTGAGCCACTTAACAATGTGTGCTTTAGACAAGACATGTTTAACCTGTGTAAATGGGTATACCTCTGTTTGGACTCTAAAGGATTCATCCTTTCATGTGTATTTTGTATGTATAGATTGCATGCAATAAAATCACTTACCAGCACTTGAAAGATTCTTCTTGTTTTTTTAGTTCTGAGGTGTGAATGATTTTAATTTTGAGTAACTCGACTGGTGTACAGGCTGGAAATGTATTAATAATTTGAGGGAACTTAAATTTGAGGACATGAACTGTCTGGGAGGTCAACTTCATAAACCACACATTCTTGACACTGGACACTGTTGTTTGAGTCACACAGTTCCTATTTCGCTGGTCAGCAGAGCACAGGACAGTCATGGTCCTTGAAACATTTTTTGTTATAAGACAATCTTAAACATTTGTATCTGAAAATGATGATCCAATATTCATAAGTCCTGCCAAATCCAGCCAGAAATGCACAAAAACTGATTTCAAAGTGACTTCTCTTGAGAGCTATATGTTGAAAATGTATTTCATAAACATAATAAATTGATAGAAAATGGTGAGGATCTCAAGGTCCTATTCATTTGGGAAAATAATTTTATTATGACAGATGAAAAATGGACAAATAATTTAATAAACGTGGGATATATCTTTGAGCTTTTCCAAAACTTTATCTTTCTTGTATGATTGTGTTGATAATTTGAAAAAACCTGAAGGGGATTGTTTTTCCTGTCGCAATGGAATAGGCTAAGTTACCTCGTGTTTTAATATAGTTCAAGAACCTAGAATCCCTTCGCCCTGTATCTTCTGTGCAAATCAATTTTATTTCAGCTGAGGTTGTGTCTTGGTTAGGTATCTGTCATTGGTCGGTTTGTTGTCCACATTTCACATTTTCAACTTCTCCAAAACTGTCAGCCAGATTCACTTCAAACTTGGAGGTAATGTACCTTAGGTGCATCTCTACCAAGTTGTTCAAACGGTCACATTTGGATTACTACTGGTGTTTTTTTGTTGTTTAGTCTTTGGCAAAATCATTTTAAAATCTTCTCCAAAACTGCTTGGCCAATTGCTTTGAAGCTGCTTAAGGACATGTCTGGGGATGTGATACCTCAATTGTTCAACAAGTGGTGCTGCAGTTTTTTTTTTTTTTTTTTTTTTTTTTTTTTTTTTTTTTTGAAAAACAGATTTCTGTGTGTTTTTGCCATTTTTAACTTCTGCCCCAAAACGGTCTCTCATATTATTCTGAAACTTGGTGGAAATGTAGTTTGTTGGAGGGTTAGACAAATGTATTCACCAGGTGGTAATACTGTGGATCCCTGAATTTTAATGAAATTTTCTATTTGGGTACCTGTCTGTTAATGCATGCACAGCTATTGATCACCATGTAAGTCGATGGGTATTGCAACAGAAAGTCCTGTTTTTTACTTTGCCCAAATCCTCATCCCCTAGTCCAGAATGGGACTTGTTATGGGTTGAATGTCAAGGTCAGTGAGGACGGGCTGTTCACACAGCCCTCTCGTTAACAAGGGGGCTTTGTGACCCACCCTCATCTAACCTTGACATTCTACCCAAGCTAAGTCACACCCTGGCCTACGACTATCCAGAGGTGTCCCTTCATAATTTTAAAAATTTTGACCATGCAGTTTCAGAGAACTACTTTTCTAGTTCTGAGGGGAATCCATCTGACATGCTTTCGTCAACCATTCAAATTTTTTACTTCTACGCCAGGTGCACTCAAACTTGGTGCCAATGTACTCTGGGTGGGTCTCTGCCAATTTTTTTACAATGGTCATGCTCCAGCTATTTTTTACGGTCCATCCCATTGGGGGGCCCTTCATGTTATCGGGTTGTCCATCTGTCTGAATGTCTCCGAATTCCGTCCATCCGGATGTGCACATTCTTGTTACCATGATATATAGAATGTCTCGATGTATTTTTCTCAAATTATGCAATATGCTTATCTTACATGGCAAGATGGACTCATTAGATTTTGGTGTCATCATGACCTAATTTGAGCAAATGGCAGACCCTTCAGGCAACGCTTTGCGCTGATGGTATGTCTAGTTTATTTTTAGCTCAGCTGACTTCTCAGTCAGCTTAGCTTTTAGGAGGCTAGGTCGTCCGTTGTCCGTCCACAATTCACATTTTCATCTTCCATACCATCAGCCAGATTTACTTCAAACTTGGTAATGTACCTTAGGTGGGTCTCTAACAAGTTTTCACATGGTGTCACTCCAGTGATTTTTGGATTCATTGTGGGTTTTGTTTTTTGTTTTGTTTGTTTTTTTGTTCTTTTGGGGGTAAATCTTAAAAAGTCTCCATCTCTGAAACCACACACCCAATTGCTTTGATATCACACAGGAACACTCACAGAGACTCCTAGTTCTTAATTTTTTCACCAAGTGGCGCTACAATTTTTTTACTATTTTTTATGATTTTTTGTGTGTTTTTCCTATTTTCAACTTCTTTTCCAGAACCATTGCTCAGATCAAGCTGAATCTTGGTGAATATGTTCCCTATGGAAGGGTCAAACACAACTGTTCACTAGGTGGCCCTGCTATGGATTCCTGATTTTTTAGACCCTCACAAAAGCTCAGCTGTCTGTCAAGTCAGCTGAGCTTTTCTGAGGGTCTATCATCCGTCGTCCATCCCCAATTCACATTTTTTACTTCTTCGCAAAAAAAGTTTGCTAGATTTATTCTCACTTGGTAGGGATGTCCTTTGGGTGGCTCTCTACCAGGTTTGTTCAAATGGTCATGCTCCAGTGATTTTTGGATTTCCTTTTTTTTTTTTTTTGGTTCTCTTTTGGGGTAAATCTTAAAAAATCACCTTCTCTGAAACTGCTCATCCAATTGCTTTGATATCACAAAGGAACACTCCTAGGGACTCCTAGTTCATAATTTGTTTGCCAGATGGTGCTTCCTTTTTTCTAACATTTTATCACTTTTTGTGTGTCTCTTGCTATTTTCAACGTTTTCTCCAGAACCATCGCTCAGATTAAATTCAAACTTGGTGGATATGTTCCTTGTGAGAGGGTCATACAAACTTGTTCACTAGGGGGCACGTGTACTGCTTTGGATTCCCGATTTTTAATGATTTTTTATAATTCCAGCACTTACTGGTAAATACACCTTTCCTAATGATTACTATGCAAAGTCAATGGGCATTCTAAAGATAATTCACATCTTCGACTTCTCTGAAACCATCAGTCAGATTGACTTCAAACTTGGTGGCAATGTTCCTTGGGTGAATGTCTACCATGTTTGTTCAAATGGTCATGCTCCGGTGATTTTTAGCTTAGCTGACTTTTTGTGAGGGCCTGTTGCCCATTGTCTGTTCATTTACCTCTTTATACCAGTGTCGGTATGGTGGAATAGTGTATGAAGCTTTTAAGTTTCAAAGGAGACGTCTGTTGTCAGTCCACAATTCCGTTTTTGACTTCACTAAAAATGTGACCTAGATTCACTCCAAACTTAGTGGGAATGTGCCTTGGGTGGGTCTCTACCAAGTTTGTTCAAATGGTCATGCTCCAGTGATTTTTGGATTTTTTGGGAATTTTTTTGTTTTTTTAAGCAAACTTTAAAAAATCTATAAAAAAAATGCTCAGCTAGTCTTTCTTGAGCCCCTATCTTAGTTAGTTCGATTTAAAACATTGCTAATGAATATTATACAAATAAATGAGGGGGCGGTCATAGCATCAAGTTGAAACAAGCCAGGCCGGGAAGCAGTCCTGGAGAGGAGTGAAGAAAAAGTTTTAATTTTCCCAGA
>CAXHWN010002208.1:0-43000 GCA_964020975.1 Hermodice carunculata
ACTGAGACCAGTAATATCTCAGTATTCCTGATCTCAGCTAGGGTTAAATACATGGAGGAAGAAAACTAGTTTCTTCCTGCATGGTTGAAACCACTGTATGTACCATTAAATAATTTACACCAACTATCAACAGTAACAACAAGGAGGAAAAGAAAGACAGAAAGAAAGAAAGAGTCTGGGTTTGCACTGAGACATAATAAGTCAATTTACCACTCATACCTACTATCAACTGTGATGTACTTATATTTACATAGGGACACAATAAGTGATATATAGATAGATAGATAGATAGACAGACAGATAGATAGATAGATAGATAGATAGATAGATAGATAGATAGATAAGGGGGCCATGAAACTGACCCCTTCTGCCCTAAGAATGTCCAGTGAAACCTTATAATGACACTCAGATATCCGATAGATGGATGGATGGATGGATGGATGGATGGATGGATGGATGGATGGATGGATGGATAGATAGATAGATAGATAGATAGATAGATAGATAGATAGATAGATAGATAGATAGATAGATAGATAGATAGATAGATAGATAGATAGATAGATAGATTGTCATCGCCATGTCTGTCAATCTGTCTGTTACCCTTGCAGATGCAATAACATCTGCACAAATTGAGCTACCACCAAGATGTCAGTGTTTATATCACTTCTGATCTTCTAATACATATGCTTGAGTGGGCATACATTGTTTTAGCCCAGTTCAGATGACCAAGGTGTTGGATGAATGAACTTGTAAACCCTATATGAGGTCACATGCAACATAGATTGTCTATCTTTTTTATAATGCATGCAACAGGAAGCAAAACTGTCTATGGTATCTTTATATACACCTATGTGAAAATTTATCAAGTTGAGCATACTTGTAATTCAAATGCCGAAATCCACAGGCATAAAAAAATATAGCTTCATGAATTTTGCAAAATGAATATATGATGAGGATGGATACTGATATAAGATGTACTTTCTTTACTTGACCTGCAGTTTCATTAATACACATGTGTTTGCTAATTACATTCTAATATTGACCTTCTCAGCAATCCAGCAGAGTTCAAACCTGTTGATAAGCAAGAAGGCTACACAGTAGCCTCCTTGTAATAAGCAATCTCTGTGAAGTACCCCAAGAACACCTTACTGCATCTTACTTTCATAGTGCCAAGTATTTGACTTTCTCCCACATCCTGTTACATAACAAGCATGTCTTTCTACCTCTTGCCAAATTTAATTACCTCTAGCCCTGTCTTCAGTACATCTTACTCCCTCTTACCACTTTCTCCTTGTCTGGCACCATGAGAAAAGCATCTTACTGTATCTTACCAGAATTGGGTAAGAGAAAGTTAGACCTTATTTGCACTCAAACTTTCCATTAAGACATTTTCTGGGCTCCTAGTGTAACACCAGAGGACCTTGACACCAATGTATCAACATGCTAAATTTTCGTTTAAAAAGGTTACCTCCAAGTTTCTGGTGTAGAACATTTTGTCTGCCTCATTTTGTCATTGAGAATAATGTGCCGTCAAGTGACAGCTTTCCTCAGCACAGTCGGGCTGCAGCAGAGGAAAGCTGTTGACTCAGTCTGCAGAAGTTAATGGTTGAAGAAACTGTAACATATACTGAACCCCAATGAAAAGTATCCACATGCCAATTTTGAAGTATTTTATTGTTTATACTTGAAACATTTCATACCTAGACGTGCTTAGAACTTAACAAAGCATTCACTTTTCTGGCGTAAAAATAATGTCACGCTCTACCGACATTAACGTCACTTACAGGCAAAAAATGTCATTAACTGCCCTAATTGAAAGTCACACAAATTTTTCTGTTCAATATGGGATGTGGCCACCTCGAGCATCAACACATGCTATACATCTGCGGCGCATACTGCTAACCAGGGTTTGAATTCTGTGTTGGGGAACATTATTCCATTCTTCCTGCAGAGCTTGGATCAGCTGGTTTCCGGTAGTAGGCCTAGGTGTCCTCCGTTGAATACCTTGGCCTAACTGATCCCACAAATGTTCAATAGGGCTCAGATCGGGTGAGAACGCTGGCCATTCCATGACATTGATGTTGTTCTCATTGAGAAAGTTCATTGTTAATCTTGCAGAGTGTGCACGTGCATTGTCATGCTGAAAGATCGCCAGATCTTGATGCTGCTCCGTAAATGGGACCATGTGCGGCTCCAGCACCTCATCAATGTACCGCCTAGCATTGAGGATCCCTTGAATGACCACTAGGGGTGTCCGGTAGCGGTTGCTGATGCCTGCCCACACCATGACAGAGGGTCCACCCCATCGATCTGCCTGACGGACACAGGCATCTGCATATCTCTCCCCAGTCCGGCGCCACACACGTTCTCTGCCATCTGCTCTGCTGACACAAAAACGGGACTCGTCAGTAAAAAGGACGGTATTCCACTGCTGGCGAGTCCACCTGGAGTGTGCTCTACACCACTGCAGTCGTCTTTCTCTTCTGGGTTGGGTCAGCAGGTTACCCCTGTAAGGTCTTCTGGCTGTTAGGCCACTGCTCCTCAGTCGCCTCTCCACAGTAGAACTACTGACAGGACGGTGATTCACCCCTTGAGTCTCACGGGCTGTTTGGGCTGCTGTACGGAAACGGTCTCGCAGGTGCATCAGCCGGATGTGACGGTCTTGGCCAGGTGTTGTCACTCTTTCTCGGCCAGGCCTAGGCCGATCATCTACGGATCCAGTTTCTTGTTGCCGTTCAATTAGTCGTTGGATGGTGCGCCGAGTACACCCCATTCTTTGTGCGATTTGAGTGATTGGGACTCCACCCTCTGCAAGCCCCAAAGCATGGTGTCTTTGACCTTGGCTCAGACGCGGCATGATCGCCTCAACACACCTGAGACCACTGGCTTTTTTCTTGGCTGAACATCCCTTTTTAAAGCCACTGAAAACATCAGGTCATTTTAGCCATCCAATAGGAGTGGTGGTCAGAAGCCATATTCGGTGCACAAAAGTCACATGCATTATGTAACAACCCAGCAAAAGTTAAAAAGTTGTCCTGAATGACCATGATGTAGGCTCCAAACCATGCATATATGCACACACAGTACTTAGTAACTTACAAAATTAATGTGTTAATTTTTTTATGTGGATACTTTTCATTGGGGTTCAGTATATATTTACTCTGGTAACTCAATGGCCAGCTCTGTTGGCGGTATGTTGATGTATTTGTTCAGTTATGTACCGTAGTTTGCTATTAAGCTAGTGCAATTTGCCAGTACGTGTTTTCCTTGACAGCACAATTTGAATGATGATGATGATGATGATGATGATGATGATGATGATGATGATGATAATATGTACTTGTTGCAGTGGTGCCTGTAAATCACTGGCACACTTTGCAGGACGATTTTACTGCAATTCATGAATACAAGTAAGGTATCCAATCGTTTAACATGCAAAATGCATGGGTTGGTGGGCGGAAACGATTTCGAGCACTGAAAACACACAACTGGCAACCCGTAGATGATGTTATTTGTGTTCAAGTAAACCTCTCCAAGGACAGAATCAGTCGAACAATTTTGAAGATTATTATAGCGCTGTCAATTTTACCTCTATTTCTTGTAAGGAATCGCTATTCTACAGTGCCATCTAGTGACTGTGCCTCTGACTTATCTTGTTGGTAAAGATTTATCAACATGAGTCCCCCAGGGAATGGTGCCATCTTGTAACTGTGGGCGTATTTGATACGTTAATGAAGAATTAAACTTCCTCTCTAGTGTAATTACAGGCTCATGGTTGCGGTTTGTGTGACAGGCATTTCTGATGACGCGCGGTAGCGCGTCATCAAAGAAATGCCTGTCACACAAACTGCAACCATGCGCCCGTAATTACACTAGAGAGGAAGTTTGATTCTTATATTTACATTTAACATCAATTTCTATTGACATAAGAGTAAGTATTATCATTGATAGTTGATTTAAAATCGTTTTTATTTTGTTAATTTACAAAAAAATCGCCTTTTTGTTTACTAGTGGGAGGAACCAAGTAGGCGGGGCTACTACATCAGCCATCAGTTGTCAAGGCAACTCCTGGAACACAAAACTAGGAAAAAAATAGTTCCGAATAATACAATAACTTTATTTCAATAAAGCTTGCAAAACCGGTAAAAGAAAACATTTAGGCAAGTTTTGACGAGTAGATATGGAATTCTTGATCATCTGATACCGTCTTCCCATTATGCTTAGGCCTATGAATCAAACGCTTCGGAGGCGCTAACAATTGGGAAGTGAACATAGTCCCAGGCCAAGCATGAGGATATTATTGCGCAGCACGTTGGTTGCACGAGATGCTCTAGTGTAACCATTGCCTCATGAACTACACTACCGTTCCTATTCTTTCAATGCTAACAAAAATAACAAATGTAAATATTCAGACTTGAGAGTGAAAACGCAATAAAATTAAAGTGGAAAGCCATCTGACGTCCATGATGTATCGGGTCGTAATGTGAACATCAGGTATATAGCCTTTAGATGGCATTTTTAAATACATATTCTCTCATACATACGGGTGTAAACATAACGTCTGTATGATCTGTGTTTTATGCCTATAGAATATCAACCGATTATATTGCGGTATAGACCATGTCGTCCTGTTGCCACATAAACAATTACGATCCAAACTATCATAGCAGTGAATGTGTGGACTCCAATATCCTCATATTCATTTATGAAACCAGTATTCAATGGGCCTCATTCAAAACATCTTGCCATTTTTACATCTGGCTGAAGTTCATACGCTGGATTTATGTTTGTATGCTGCACGAAGTGTTCGATAGCATTGCTGCGATCTGTGTGCACTGAGCCGTTACACTTTGTTAATGTTATCAGGGAGGTGTATACACCTCCCTGATGTTATTGAATGAATTTTTACGGTGCTGGGTCCAATGCAGAGAGACTGCAGAATCTTAACAGCTACGTGCCACTGTTGGAGATCTGTGGATCAATTCGCCATGGGAAAAACAACTGCATCTGCCATGAGCAATGCTTTTACTGAAAAAAATCTTTGGTGTATATTATGTTTAGGGCCTCGAGATAAGGTCCGAAATTGTGCATCAACCGAAATATTTTGTGTGTTATTTGATTGGTTGAGCTTGTCACGCTTGTTGTCAGTAACAGATCTGCAAGAGCAGAATAAAGTAGGCCTAGATGGTTGAATCAAAGCTTCAGAACTATGCCACGGTAAGTTGTAGTCTTTCAGGCCACCTCAGTCTGTTATGCACAACAGTTCGTTTTGCTAGAATTTAGATTTGAAATGGATGGTTAGAATTTTGACATACTTTAATGGAGACACCGCATTAATATCATGAGAATTTAAATTCATTTGTAATTTTGCAATTATGTCACTGATAATTGTATGATCCATTTTGAACCCACGAAAAGATATGTAATTTTATGGAATTGTGTAAAGGTAGAGAAGCATGGCCTATTAGAAACATAAGCCTTGCCGTGTTCGGAAAGCACATCCAAGACAGAATCTGTTGTATATATAAAGGATTGTTGGCCAATCAGGTGGGTGAGGAGATATCACGTGACTGTAAACCCTCCGTACACATGGTTTAAACATATTTTTATTATGAGAACATGTTCTTGAGAAAATGCAGTGTATGAACTCTTCTGGCAAACAACGTAAAACGAAAGTGAATGGCAAATAAGAATAGAACACTTGAGAAAGTGTCAGTAATGAACATTATTCCGTCAATCCATTTTTTGACGTATTTTGTGGAAGAACAACAATGATAAAACAAAATGAGACGTGATTGAACTGTTGTGTTGGTATTGTAGAGGCTGTGGCTGTCAATGCTTCGCGGTTGTCTTGAATTGGAGATTGTGGATTTAGAGCTTAGGCCTATGTGGCTGGAAGTCAGACTACATAATGACACATTTTACTGGCTGTTGTCTACAGAACTCCAAATTCGAGTGTTAATTTTTGAGACAAGCTTCAAGACAGTGCGGACAATGCCAAAACAGCGATATTGATATAATTATACTTCTAGGCGACCTGAACGCTGACCAAACTACTAACCATGGCAGTAAATTATCAAATTTCTGTGCCGCTAATTTGCTCACTCTACACATCAATGAGCCTACTAAAGTTTAGGCAACTAAGAAACAAACATCTTGATGACTTGAGACATGCGGAAAATGTTCACTCTGATCGCCTGGCTGATTCAATAAGCAATGACAAACAAAGAAAAAAAAAAGGCTGGTGACAGATCGATAAATTCTTTTTAAAGAAAAACGAAGTTGCTGATATTCCTCGGTTGATAGGCCCCTACATGAAAACAAAACTTTCACGGACAACGACACAAAACTTCAAATTTTAAATGATTTCATCATCAACCAAACCAAGGTTGACGAGACAAATTTTACACTACCGGCACAAGTAGGCCTAAATAATGATCCAAATACATTACGCAAAACTTCAAATTTTAAATGATTTCATCATCAATCAAACCAAGGTTGACGAGACAAATTTTACACTACCGGCACAAGTAAATATTGATCCAAATACATTAGAAAATACTACACTGACTAGCAACGAAGTGTTTTTGGATCCTTAAAAAAGCCTGGACACATCTAAAGCAAATGACCCACACGTTATAAGTGCACGCTTGCTTAGATAAGGAGCACCATCGATCTCGGACTCCGTGACAAAACTGTTCAACATCTCTGATCAAAATGCAAATTTTCTAGCCAACGTGGTTCCATTATTTAAAAAGGGATCACCAAGCAACTGCGATAACTATAGGCCCATATCCTTATTAACTATTATAAGCAAGGTTTTTGAAAAAAAAAAAGTATTCTTTGAATACGCATTCAGTTTCTTTCGTGATAACGTCGTTTTATCAGAATTTCAGTCTGTATTCATACCAGGCGATAGCTTGTGTTCTTGTAGGCCTATCATCATTTTTGTAAAGCAAACGACAGGCAGAAAGATATGACAGTGCAGTGTTGTTTTTTGGGGTTTTTTTTTTTTTTTTTGCCACATAACCAAAGCTTTCGACAGTGTCTTTCACCTAGGCCTCTTACACAAATTGCACAAATCTGGCATAAGTGGATCTCACTTGCAGTTGTTGGTGATTACCTGTACGGACGCATGCAGAAGGTATAGTACTATTAGTAGGCCTAGTGCATGGAGTGTCATCAAAGTGGAAAGTATCAACGCAGGCATCCCTCAATGTTCTGTTCTAGGTCCACCCTTGTTTCTTGTATACATAAACGACATTTTAAGTGTAGTACAGTCATCTATATGGCTTTTTGCTGATGATAAGATACTTTTTGATAGGTTACATGATGCCACTGCGACAGGTAGCTATCCTTAAGACTCTATAAGAGTGATTTGCGTCAAGTGGAGGATTGGTCGCGGCAGTGGTTAGTATCTTAAGTTTTAATCGCAGAAAAACAAGTCGTGTGGTTATTTCAAAAAAGCGAACTCCTCTACAATATCCTGATCTACTATTCATGAATGAAAACTTAGTGACAGAATCTGGACATAAGCATCTGGGTTTAACCTTGCGTTCTGTCGTCGCCTGGACCAGTCAGATACAGGAACTAACGACCAGAGGAATGAAAATGATCAATAGGCCCTATTATCAAATAGGCCTACAATTTCGTCTCGACAGGAAATCCCTAGAAACCCTCTATCTTAAGTTTATGGGACCTCTCTTAGAATACATTTCTGCAGTGTGGGACGACTGCACTTTGCAGGAATCTCAGCGTTCAATTAGCTGCAGCAAGAATTCTCACTGGAGCAACTTCTGCCCTGGAACTAGTCACTATCTATTGTATGAAGAAACATGTTACATGTACATGTGCACAAAGACATGATATAATTGTGCAATGAAGAGAAGAAATAAGCTTAATCTATGCTTGTATTAAAATGGACCATCCATTTATTTTAGTTCAACTGACTTGTCCACCAGCCAAGCTTATCTCATGGTCATCCATCCATCAACAATTCCCATTTTCGACTTCTCCAAAGCCGTCAGGCAAAAAATCACTTCAAATTTGGTGGGGTCTATCTTGGTTGGGTCTCTAACAAGTCCGTCCAAGTCGCCATGTTCCATTGATTTTTTAATTTTCAATGAATTTTGTTGTTCACGTCTTGGCAAGATCTTAGAACATCTTGTTCCAAACCGCTAGGCCAATTGCTTGGAAATTGCATAGAAACACTTCGGGGGACCCTGGACCTTTTTGATCAACAGGAAGAACGGCAATTATTTTCAAAGTTTTTAGGAATTTTTGTGTGTTTTTGGGGGGAAGGCAGAGGTGCCAAGTTGGCCAACAATGCAACATATAAAACGGGTGCTCAAGCTGAAAAATCTTGCAAAAAGCGGGAGTCCCATTACATTGTAATGGAGGAAACTGGTGAAAAAGCGGGAGAGAGACAAACTTGGGTGATTAATATCATTAGAAAAATGGGAAATCTCCCGCCAAATCGGGAGACTTGGCACCTCTGGGAAGGATCTTTAGACCTTGCCACCGACCTATCCTGTGGGATAGTTGTTGGGGGTCAGAAAAGCCTGGAAACCACAGTTCCTGATTTTAAAAAAATTCGTTGTAGTTATAAATCGTGGCCTGTGTTAATATGAAGAGGTTGAGAACATAGTTCGTTCAAGTAGTGCAGAAAAAAAAATAGTATTCTTTGTTTTTCGCCAATGAGTGAAGCGGCGCCGTTTTAGTATCTTGCAACGAGTGCATATAGGCCCTAGTCCTGTTGTATAACAGCTGTTAGGCCTACATGGTAATTTATGCAGCAGTGAAACAGAGACTCAGAATATTTGTTGAAACAGTGCAACAACCATGTAAATATTGCTGTGAATGACGTGTCATCTGTAAACGAGTTCAATTTTGCTTCCCCCGCATTGCTCGCATGAATATCAGCCGGGAACTACTATTTTAGCGCAAATTTTCGGCGACCTTGACCGTGACTCTAATCCAATCTTGCAAAAGGGATATAGGCCTATGCCTCGGGAGGGGTTCATCGTCAGAAGTTATTTTGATTCCTTCTCATCGCAACCAAATACGTGCACGTACTCTCCCTGTCATGGTGTAGGTCACATGAGGCTTATTGCGCTAATCATAAGGTTCCTCTTACAGTTACACTAAAATAGCCGTGCTGCAGTGCTACTAAGCCTAAGGTAAACAACGGTAATAGGCACTTAATCTCTGATCAATGTACACTGTAGTACCAGCTGTATGCGGTCCCGTTCTGCCAAGTAAAAGTGACGGCATACAGCAGGTGACCGCTCATAACAGATATGCAAATATGGCCAACCGGGACCTGCGTTTGACTGCACTTCAAAGGGAACGCTAATCCGCTCAGCTGTCAATGAGTTGCAACCACGGACCAAAGCATCATTATTGGCTGGCCTGGCACTGGGCTTGTTAAATCCTCAGCGCTCAGGCTGACTGAACAATACAATGCTCCTATGGAAATGCTGGCCCAAAAATAGAATGTTTTGAAAATTATATCGACAATTTTGCTCGCAAGCGTAGGTCTAGAAATTGAGGGTCAATGTCATTTTTCCGAAGGTCCACGAGTCCGAAGGGCCATAACATAAGTCCGAAGGTCAACATGTCCGAAGTACCGCTAGTCCGAAGGTTCACAAGTCCGATTAAGGTCCACAAGTCCGAAAGTCCAGATAGATACAGTACGTTCCTCCAAGAGTGTTAATTACAATGGCAGCAACATAGGCCGCACATGCATGCATACAAGCAGACGGAAGATGAAAGGCTTTGCCCCATAAATTAAATTGAATTCGTAAGCGACTTGCCCTGCACATGAATGAATTCCACGGAAAAAGGTCAATGAGGGTGAATTTTCGAATTATCGATACACACCAGGAATTTTGGGTTTACATATTTCTCCAGACCCATAGTTTCTTTCAATCTAGCTAAGTTTTTAATTTTCAGTTCCTATTTTTAACCCTTTTTTTTTTTACACCTAACACGTCCACGGTCATGTCATAGATCAAGGTCACCTCAATGCATTGCGTTAAAACGCAGCAATTAGGCCTATTAGCGTATTTCAACTCTGTTTAACATATCGAATTCTTAACCATGTAGTTGAAAGTTGATATAATTCAAAAGTAGAAAACATGCTTTTTTTAGAAACACATGCAAGTCACCATATTTGAAAATGGTATGCTTTGCGGGAAACAACGGCGTGATGCAAGTCTGGAGAAAGATGAAAAGTGGCCAAATAAGAATCCGTCACGCTGCGAAGATGATTTTAATCTTGCTATTAAAATATTCATACTATGTGGTTAACTGAAATTTTTTATCAATGGTGCAACCCAACAAATAAATATTACACAGACAATTTTTCATACGATGCTTAATATTTACGAAATCTGCGTGATAGATTCACAGTTTCATATGACGGATTTACATAGGTCTATTCACGTGACGGATTCACGCATGAGTGAATCCGTCACTGATTAAAACATCCGCTTCATAATTAATCTGTATTCTTCAAAGACAAACGTTTGGTTTGCATAAACATTCGACTCTGCAATTTTTAGATAAGGATAGCTGTGACAAAATCATTGATTTTCTTTTCCAAATTGGCATCAAAGATTTGTATGGTTGATTCACAGTCCTTGCTCACCTGACCTATACATGTAGTAGGTAAAGCTGTCACATTTTCACAAGAAATTCCGGATGAAACACTAATTAAGATGTTAAGAAATCTTTACGTAGGTCATGAACATAGGCGGATGTTGTTGGATTTAAATTGGAAGATATTGAATAATGATGTGATGTCTTGTATCAATGATGAGGAAGCAAAGGGCTTTATCTGTATTGAAAATAACTGATTACGTGCAAAATCTTACATGGTGTTGTGAGTCCGTCAGGCAAAGTTTACATTTTCATTGTTTCTAACTTGACATCTAAAGTAGTCCACATATTTCAGAAAATCGGAAAGTGAGTTAACTGTACATTTTAAAATATATAGGGTTATCATATGTAAGGAAAAGAAAAAAGCAATGTTCTTGGTGTAAATTCCTTGGGAAACCAAAATTATTGTATAAAATCGGTGAACTTCCTGCGTCAAATGGTAGATTGGGAGAGTCCATGTAATGAATAAATTGGCCGTAAAGGCTTGGATAGACCAAATTTGTGGAATTTGGGTACCATTGTTTTCGCAACACTTGATTATTTATCATATGTTCAGACCGCTTAGTCACTGGGTTCGCCTGCATTTGAATTGAAATAAATTGGTGCACGGTTGAATCTGTCATGAGTTTGGTGAGTCCGTCAAGCAATAATATTTCAGCCAGATTTTTATTTACATCCACGTTATTAAACGTGCTTTGTTTCATCGCAAAGGGTAGAATCCACAGATTTTAAACATGTATAAGTCGACCATGTTCGTGGAAATGGAGAGCAGAGTTTCTCCAATGTTTCTCTCTTGCGAGAAACACGTGTCCAAATTCTGGTGAATCCGTCACGCACATAAATTCTTTCTCAAATTTAAAAAACAACAGTCACACATTGATACATTTATGCTTGTTCTTAATAAGTGAATTGACTTAGGCGAAAATATGGGAACCGGGTACCCGAGTCGGATCTTTAGTTGGAACCGGGTACCCGACTCGGGTACCCGTCAGGAAAACACCGCATCGGGTACCCGATAATAAGATGATAGACATAGGATCCTTGCTATTCAAACCCGTGGTGACAACAATTTTGATGTGTTTGGCAAGGTTTTTCACTCATGTGTTTGTCCGGTAGGCGACAAACACGCAGCACAAATCGATTAGCTCCCATTGTTCATTTAATCCATAAAGAGTGACAGCCATTTAGCCACAGTTAACACTTTCCAGTCTGAGTCCGCATATATGCGGACTCACACAGATGAGATAATAACAATATAACGATTTCATATTTGTATTACTCATGAAAAGACGTTTCCAACGAATACCAACATGTCATATCTACCATTAGCGGTTAGTCAAAATCAACATTATGTATATCGTGAAACAAAAGGTGTGATTAGGTAGGGCCAATGGAATAAACCATTGTCAAGTTTCATAATCTGGGTGAGACCAATTAAAGACTGAACAACCGTTGTTTATCGTTCCTGGCATTAATTAGCTTATTCATCGGGCTTGTGGACCTTCGGACTTGTGGACCTTCGGACTAGTGGATCTTCGGACCCGTGGCACTTCGGACGTACGGACCTTCGGATTCGTGAACCTTCGGAAAAATGGGCCGACCCCGAAATTGATGGCTGATCCTTGCATGGAGCGTATTTTGCATTCAAATTCCGTAGAAACTACAGAGAAATCATAGAAGTAAACAGGTCTGACGCAAACACTTCTTGGGACAAATGTTGTGGTAACTCTACAGAGGATGGGGCAACGGGAAATGGTAATAAAATTTTATTGGGATGAGACTTTTGAGAGTGGTTCATTTGTCAATACTTGGGTCGACCACCACCACACAGTGAAATGCAAATGCCCTTGGGGCGTTGTCATTGAAAAAAAAATTACGATGATCAGTACAGTCAATTTGGTTGCTAGCGGTGTGAATTTAAACCAGTGTAAAAAGGGTGACAACTGGCTGCTTTGGCGATATAGACTAACAGATTCCATCAGTATTTGTACCTGAAAATACGCTCATGCTTCATTGTGATCGCTTCACAAAACCACATTGTCGTGTTTATGAACATCGAACATCGGTAATTTCCGTACGAGGTCGGAAGGGCGGGGAAAAAAAAAAAGGAAAGAACTCCCAGGATGGATCATGCAACTAAGTCAACATGGACGCATCCTCGCTGTTGCGAGTAAACACGTGCGAAGTTGGAGCAATGATATTAACACTTTGAAGCATGATAACACACAAATTTCCTCCTAATATTAGCATAAAGACCTTTTAAGAACATATGCCAGACGGTGAGTGATATTCCCGGGGTTTATATTTGGTTTTATAGCCGTTTCCAAGTTAGGTAAATTTACGCTTCCAGCATAGAAAATTGATCGGACGTCTGCATGCCAGTATCGTCAAAATTTCAAATCTTGCTTTGATTCCATTTGAAGTGACCGCAAATTTTTAGAAGGGCCGTTAACCACTGTTACCACAGATTGTTTTTGTTTTGCATAGTGCATGACCGCTGACTGTCAAAAGCTTGATTTTGACTGACCGCTGACAACAAAAAGCTTGATTTTGACTGACCGCAAAAAGAAAAACTTCATTTTTACTGACCGCTGACCACGTTTGGCAGCAAAAATTGTACTTTTGCCAAATATTAACACTATGCAGCATCTCTATTGATTGCAATACATTGCCAAAATTGTACCACTGCCTATCCATGTTTTGTGGGTCACATTTTTTAGTATATTATCATAGAATATCTATGTTTCGCCACATATTGCTAAGAGGCAAGAAAAGTGCCACAGTCTATGCCTTGATCAATGTGCCAGATATCTTATTCATTCCAAATGTTAGACTTTGCATTGCCGCAGTTTTCCAAAATAATGCCAGCATCTAGCCATGATCAATGAGCCATGTTATTCAATAACTCTGTCACTACACATATCCAAGGAAAGTGTGATAATTGCCATGGGCAGTCAGTGCCTTGATCAGGTTTATACATATTAAATATTCCAGCACCAAAACTTTGTAATAAGTTACGTTGGTTGCAACTGATTAGTAACAAGTTATTACCAGATTGTTGGCAAAAAAAAAAAAAGAGAGAGAAATACAGTGTACATTGTATGATTGAGTTATTGTGTCCTTTTGCGTAAAATGGCAAATGATGTAGAAGAAAATCCAGGTCCACAAACTTGTCCTACCACATGTCTTCCAGGGACTTTCACCAAGGAGATAGCAAAATGACAAATGCTGGGGTGCCCACATTTGCAGTTGCGAATGGAATGTCGTTTCCGAAGTTACCCCCTGTATTAACAGGAATGATAGAACTGGAAGAGAGACTTGTTGCAAACCGCATACCATTCATGCAGTTGAGACCAGCAAAATGTGGAGGGCAGTGGAAAATAAATGGCAATGTTATCAATTATGTGGCAAATGTGGAGACCACTGTTAATACAATCCCCAGACATGTCATTCACTGTTCCAGTGAAACTTAAAAGGAAGCTGAAATACAAAACATATATGGCTTTCTGGTAATTTTGTTTATGGGGCAGCTTGGACAGATTGTGAAACCCTTCCCCCGTTGGTCACTTATGCCTTGTTTGTTGTTTTTGACTTCCCCAAAATTTCCTGGAAATGTAGCTGGTGGAAGGGGCAAACCGTTCCGTGGGTGTTAAGCTATTGTTAAGTGGTCACGCTCAATTTTTTCAATAGATTTTGATGAATTTTTTGCTATATCTTGGAAAAATCTTAAAACATCTTCCAACAGATTTGAAATTGCACAGGGACACTTCAGGGGACTACTAATCTGTTTAACAGATGGCGCTTTTTTTGTTTTGTTTTTGTTTTTACGAGTTTTTGTATCTTTTTTGCTATTTTCTTATTCTCCAAAAGTGGCCCTCAGATTGTTCTTAAACTTGGTAGAATTTTAGTTTGTTGGAGGATGAACGTTCGCCAAATTGTTTACTAGTTGATGATACTCTGGAAACCTTATTTTTTTAATTTTGGGTACTTGTCTGTTAATGCATGCATTCCCATTGATTACAATGCAAGTCAATGGGGAGGCTACTTTCGACTTTTTCGGCCTAGCTCTCGGTAATTTTGGATACTAGATCCACGGTTACTCCTAAACACTAGTAGGAAAGTATCTGTTGGTTTTCTTTTGGTGTTGTTAAGTTTGACCTTGAGTGATATTGAAAGGTCAATTTATAATGGCATAGTGGCTAATTATACAGTGATCATGGTGTATCACAGGGCCATGGTTAATATTAAACACCCAAAGGAAAATACTTATTTAATTTCTTTTGACAGTTTCAAACTGACACATTGGCATATATCTTGGTATTAGTAGATTTCATCACGTTTCATTTAAAAATAACTTGTGAACTGTGCGAGTGAAGGCTGATATTACAAACAGTGATGATGGTCTTAAACAAAGGTGACCTGGATATTTTAAAGTTCACAGGACCGCGTCAGTCTGTGTATCCAAGGTCTTCTGAGCACAGGACTCTCACAGTCCCCTCAAGTCTTGTTTCATGATTGCTGCCAAACACGATTCTAAAACAAAAATTATTCCAATATCTGGACACCTCATTAACATTCACAACTAAGGCTTTAAGGGAATTTGTGAATATTTCCTCAGCCGAATCGATCCTATTTTTCATGAGCTAGAAAAATTTCAGCAGGCCAAAACAAAATAAAATTCATTAAAATTCATTTCTAACAGTCTGACATCATAAAAGGTGGTTAAGAGTAGTCGCCAAGTGTTCATGATGTCTTGAAAACGTGTTGTTGAGTGCATACTAGGGCAAAAAAGACCTCTCTGCCTTCGCCACGAACAACTGAGACGCCCTTAGCCATTTAAAGTGTATGCATAACGCATGCCTTGGTGAATGAAAATGACAACAAAATTGGTTTCATGTGACCCAGAGATAATCTTGATAGTTTAGTTTCAATCACACTTGCTGTTACCTCAATCTGCACCGGCATTGAACTGACAGCACACAAAAGAGATAAGAGGAGGCTCTGTATGTTATTGTAGGAGAAACATTAGGCAAGTACAAAGAAAGTGGTGAATTTGTATGAATGTTACACACATTGTCGTGTCTCAATTTAGCCGTATCACGAAATTGAACAAAATAGCTCAAATATATACCAATCAAAGAAGGACACTTAACACAAGCAAACTATTATGGAAAAAACATTTCGTTTTTTATGAAATTATGCAAATTCGAAAATAGTTTAACTTTTCATGGGATCAAAATAGCGCCAAATTAGAACTTTAAAGTATCCAATTTACTTATAGTCCTGCTTACTTCAACTTCACATGATGCTTTAATGTGCAAAGAACAGGTATGACATGCTGTTTGCTTATTAGTTTTTACCTGTCCCAGTGCTGTCCAGCTGAAAATCTTTGAAGCAAAATTTTCTTTACTTGCAGCATTTTTCCACTTCTTTATATAAGAAACACTTATTTTTGAGAAAATCTGCAGCAATTTTGAAGAGCCTTGTAGCAAAATTTTGCTACAATGCTCCAGTTGGACAGCCCTGTGTCCGCTGACCACAGATCGCAGTATCACTGATGTTTGTCCGTCCGTCCGTAGTTAATTTTTTTCTTGTGAGCGCGATACAGTCCACAGTCACGGTTTTCAAGATAGCCCCATAATATAATTAACTTTCAGGACTTATCAAATGTATGAAAATCTAGGTCGAGTTCGATATTGGTGGCGCAACCTACAGTATTATGTACTATATGGGCCAAAATGTGAAAATCTTGTGAACACTCTAGCATCGTTAATGTTTAATAGATCTTGATGAACTTTAGTGCGATTGTGGAGAAGGTCAAAATCTCGGCTGCATATGATACCAGTGGCGCCAAATTAAGGATGCAAAACTCATGACCAGTTCTAGTATGTTATATAATATCAATAACCGTGACGTATTATTGTTAGCTCACCAGGCCTGTGAAGTTGAAAGAGGTGATTTGAAGTGGCAGGATGTAGCTTGGACATCAACGGCAAAGAGAATTGAGTCTCCAGATCAAAATTGCACTGGATTACATTGTATGCGCGATCTCCCTATTTCCAGCCGGCTAAGAAAACTGGGCAACATGTACCCATTCTTATGGAAGATGATAATGATAATGAAGCATATAAAAATTAAAGGTAATAATTGAAAAGATATGATAAATTAATAATATTAACACAGAAAACGATCAAATTCGTTGATTATTTCACAGCGCGGAGTCTCTGTTCATAAGCAATCCCAGACACAATAACAGCATTGTAACACTTTTAAACCTTCTTGTATTTCCGATAGGCCTCTGTTCAGCGACTGTAAAAGTTAAAACTTCTCTTAAAATTAAGTTGTGAATATTTTCCTAACTTGTACACCTTTCCTTTTATGTGTTAAAAAACACCTGCTATATGAAATGTGTGTGGGTTTTTTTGCGGGAAATGTTCCCATTTTGGGAGGAAGCTCCGCAAAACTTTGCAAGTGAAAGCAAAGTACAAAATTTCAATTATTTTTTAATTTATATCCCTTAATATTACAAATAATGGAAAAGAGGTATTGTGATCCTCCTCTTTCCAAATAAGATCGATGACCGTATTTTGAAAGGTAATCTAATAAGACTTGCCGAATTTATAAGATATATGGACCATGTCCAATGCTAGAATGTTGTATAATATCAGTGACCTTGACCTATATTTCATGAGGTCATCATCATGCCTCTAAAGTTGAAAGAGGCGATTTTGTAATGGCAGGGACATCAATGGCAAAGAGAATTGAGCCTCCAAATCAAAATTCCATTTGATTACATTGTACATAAAAATGTGCTTGGTGACTTACATTCTGGGTCACCGTGACCCAGTAATTATGGAGATTGGTGCTTGTGCATTTTTTTTTTTTTTTACAATATCTCGAAAAGTTGTTTCCTGATTTGAACAAACTGACAATGTACGGAAAGCTGGATGTGGGGCGCATATTTTGAACATAACAATTTTTAATCCGAATTGAAGGTCAAGGTCAAATGGTCTAATTTATGATTATATGTAAAGCGAAGTGCCATCTGGTGGACAAATGAAACACTAAGATCACATAAGTTTGAGGCCTATATGTTCAGGCCTATATGTTCTCACATTCGTGAGATTTAGTGGGGTTATAAAAGAGTTCAAAATTGCGGTTGCTTATGATGCGAGTGGCACCACTTGTACTTTGAAATTATGAATTAAAATGTCTTGAAGAGTACGAAATTCCATATCTGCAAAATTAATTGATTAAACATGCCAAATTTATAGGATATGCCTATATAAATCATGTTGAACGCTAATATGGCCTCGTTGGCCAGATAATAATCCCAGCAGCATGGCTAAGTTCTTAGTGTACCCAGAGAGGTAACAGGTCAAGTCGTCCCAAAACGAGACGCCCCTTGGCTTGGTCAACTCGTCCAACCATCTCGCCCCAATACGGCAATAGGCCTATCAAGTCGTCCCCAAACTATCTCATATCAATGCTAAGTCGTCCCGTTACCAACTCGTCCCTGTCAGGGAACGCACTTCAATTTAGGCTACACATTCCAGTTACGCTGTGATAGACTGTTATCACAGACCTATAGACTATTCCTAACTTAAAATTGGTAGGTATAATAGTAAAACCAGCCAAGTGGAGGAGACGAGGCCAGTCTGCTTACGAGTCTCCTTCACACGCTGGTGTTTTACTTTTATCCACTAATTATAGCTGTAATTTTATTTTCATCGTTTAAAAAAACAACAACCCGACAATTAAAAACAGTTTCAACGTTTATTTCATCAAACAAGGCTTTGCATAGCTTTGCGCATGACTAACTGTAACGCAGGATCCAGTAATTGGGTCATTTGAAAAAGCTATGCAAAGCCTCGTTTGATGAAATAAACGTTGAAACTGTTTTTTTTTTGTTTTTTGTTTTTTTTTTTGTTTTTTTTTTTTTGTATTTAATTATGAAAATAAAATTACAGCTATAATTACTGGATAAAAGTAAAACCAGCCGCGTGGAGGAGACTCGTCTGCAGACTGGCCTCGTTCCCGCGGCGGATCACTCCTCGTGCTTGTATTATTAATGTATCATCCAGAAAAGGTGGAAGATACAGACTGGGTGTAAACCTTGTCCATATCACCGCAGTGCAAAGGTCAATCCGTATCACCACAGTGCAAAGGTCAATCCGTATCACCACAGTGCAAAGGTCACTGAGAACTACTTTCCTTCGAAATTCTTGTAGTAGGTGCACGTCAAGCATGTATTTTTCAAATGACCCAATTACTGGATCCTGGCTACAGTTATTCATACGCAAAACTATGCAAAGCCTTGTCTGATGAAATAAACGTTGAAACTATTTTAATTGTCTTTTTTTTGTATTTAACGATGAAAATATAATTACAGTTATAATTGCTGGATGAAAGTAAAACCAGCCGCGTGGAGGAGACTCGTTCCCGCGGCGGATCACTCCTCGTGCAAGCACTCGGAGTGATCCGCCGCGGCAACGAGGCCAATCTGCTGACGAGTCTCCTCCACTTGGCTGGTTTTACTATTGTATCTTCCACATTTTCTGGATGATACAGCTATAATTACTGGACAAAGATCCTTACTCGAATACAGTGCGAACGAGACGCAAATACGGGTGCTGGTAATCGACGGAAATGCTCTACCGGTATTTGCTGTTTTCAGCTTGATTTTTTAAAACATATTTCCCTATCCATTTCGGTACAAACTGACATAATACGATCATATTCGAAAGAAACACAGACCTAATTTGCAATCAAATAAAGTCCGAAACAGAAATGGATGTCCGCCAAGCATATTGGATTGGATCTCTGTTTCTGTGTGTGATTTGCACATTTCACTTTGCATTTCTTGAAAACCTGACTATGCTCTGTAAAGTTCCAACGGAATGTCCCTCATATGTGCCGCGCTCCGCAGCCTAAATTAGGGCCTCTTGATCATATAACACAAGAAAATATTGAAATTCCTTAACACTAGTATACAGATACAGAACACGCACAGCAGGACAATGGAAAGAGGATAAAAAAAGGTGGGTGAAACTATGTATGGGCTACGCTTTATTTGTCATAACAGTCGTGAGAGACTACCAACTTCAATACTTTTCATGGAGAGTGTTTGATGTATTTAGCCTTGCGGCTTAGGATGGCTTCACTGACACTGGTCATGATTTGTTTTTGTTCATTTGGTTATGTGACCGAAAATCCCGGCTCAAAATGTCACTGATGATTCCTAAAATGCTTCGAAATGCAAGAAAAAGATTTGCAAATTTCAAAATTTTCCCAGTGGGCCCCTGCCAAGGAAAGCTTCGCACCCTCGGCCCTCGCTCCTGCGTGATCTCTCCTCGTCGTTTGATATCGACTTAATGACAGGCATTTTAGCATGTAATCAAGTTGCTATCACAACCCTCTTTTGAGAGGACGTTCATTTCTTAGTTAGGCCTATTACCATATTGAAGTTGGTTGCGAGTGCATATCCACAACTTAACATACAGTCAAACTACTGATCTTGTTAAAACTATAGACCAGTGGCCAACGCTAAAAAGTGGCTTATTTAAGTATATACCCCTCCCTATGGTAGAACAAATAACAACCCATTTTTATTAAAGATTTGCATATTCCGCATTGGATTATGATGGTTGTGGTCTTTTAATTTGATGACAGGGGTGTTTTATAGCCATATCTTTGAAAATAGTAGTCATCACTTTAACTGTCATTCCATCCAAGACACTACTGAGCATAATTTCAAAAATAAATTCAAGAAACATACCAAATATGGCTCATAGTATCTAAAATAATATGGCAAGCACTGTAAAAATGATGTTTGCATGGTTTGGTTGTCATAAAATGTCGAAAAATACCAAAGTTGGACAAATTAGTGCAAAAATTCCTTCAGGTTCGATATTCTACGTTGCATAAAAAAAAGTGCTCAAAGTTCTTGCTCTAGGAAAACATTTAATGCACCAAAAATTGCACTAATTGTCGAGCTAAAAGGCAATATGCTAAATATAGCCTCACCTTTCTCAGAGTTTAAATTGGAGAGAAAAGAGTTACCCCACCCCCCTTATTTTCTGGCAGGTCTAAAATGGTAATTTTTTTTACCAGAACTGCCATAATCTAACTATACAATCAAAGGTGAACAGGTAATGGTTGCAAATCATAACAATATATGTTTTCAGTCATCCAGTAGTTGTCAAATAAAGCATAAAACTAGAAAAGGAGATTTCCGTCACAGCATATCTATCTGGGTGCCTTCAAAATGAGAACAGTTTAAAATGCTATATTTGCCATCGTTCAACATAATGTAAATTTCGTGTATTAGCTTAATTTTCATAAATTAAAATGCTCAGCCTTGGTTCTTGGTTCCAGGGATGTGGCCATGTCCCAAACTTATAAAGTGAAGTTTGAACGAAACTATCTATAGTAGTTATGAAGCTATTCAGCATTCTAATTTTGTGTATTTGTCTAATTTGCATGAATCATAAGCCTAGAAGAACTTTGGTTTATTGTTCATTTGACGGGGTTATGCCACAAACCCAAGTAGAAATGGCACCTCTATGATAGATTTGAAGCTATTACAGATTTACATTTTGAATATTCACCTAATTTGCATAAATTAAAATCCTACAAATTTGGTTCATGGTTCATTGGATGCGGCTTTGCCACAATCCTACAAATTGAAGTTGGAATGGCATCTCTATGAACAATAGTTTGGAGATACTCAACTTTTAAATTTTTCAACGCCCCTTATTAGCATAATTTGAAATTCTACAACTATACTGTCCATTATAGTGGCAAGTGTCATAAAGGTATATATGCACATTGAAATTATGAGTCCATCTGCAATAGTTTGGAAGATATGGCGCTTTTAAAATTTTTGTTGCCTCTAAAATTTGCATAATTTTAAACATCATGACTATTCGAAATGAGATGCACACCTTTGCTGGTTATGTCAGTCACCATGGCAAGCTTGGTGTTTTTTTTCCAATAGTGTCCGAAAAAAACTCTGGACCAACTTGGTCAGAAAGAAAGACATTGGCTTTTTATTTCTTTGTTAATTTATCTGAGATGAAAGACAACCTGTCCTAAGTGACCACTTTTATCTGGCATTAGGGGTTATCTTAAATTGCAGGTACCACTGTACAGTGAAACCTCTCTACAGTGGGCACCTTCGCGACCAGAGAAAAGTGCCGATACCTGAGAGGGTCAGCCCTTCTGGGCAGTATTGATGAGTATATGTGCATGTGCAGTGTACACATATAATAATACAGAGGGATGTATATACATGCAATACAAAACTGTCTTTGTTCCTTTATTACATAACAAATTTTAACAGATGCTGTCACAAAACTACATGTACATGTACCTGTGAACTGAGATATGCACTATACTGACTCAGTATTGGCTACGAAGAACAGGCTTCATCTCACTGGTTACAAGAAAACAAAGACATGAAAGTGTCCATTGAGATGACACAAATTCGCACACTTTTTCAAAATTCACCAAAATGTGAAAACAGTCACTGAGGACTATAAGTCATGCAGACTTTGATGGGTCCAGCAAACTCAGCTCTGTATGTAGTCTATTTTCAACAGAGGGTACACTCTGGCTTGTTCTGCCTAGAATTCCATTCCTCTGATCCCTTGGGACTGATAAGCCTAGCAGACTCCTAGCCTCATGCAGGCAAACTCTGACTGGTCAGTCTCAGCCATGGTGCACTTACAGCTCTGTCCAGCATTTGTGTGAACATGGATCAGATATGTTTCTTGCATAAACAGAAAGAGATTCTCTGTATTTTATTGAGAACCTCATTACACAGTGGTTGGGAGTTCCCCCACCCCACCCCACCCCACTCCTGCCTGCCATTTGCCATAAGACCCCAACCTTTCAAACCATAAACCCAGCAGGCATGGCCAGAAGGCTGCCTATGAAGGTGTTACGCTGCTCCGCCTTGCTCGGTGACTCGAAGTACTCGCATTGTGGCTATGTGTATTCAGTCACTACGCTGGGTATGTTTAAAACTGACCTGTCAATAAATACCGCACACTGTACCTGTCAGTTTCAGGAAAAAAAAGGATGTTACTGTGGTCAGAATTATGTAAGAGGCAGCCCCCTGTAACTGTAAGGGTCATTTCTAACATGCACTCTATAATCCTTCTACCCGGAAGCCGGCCGAATTACTCACGTAATACCTTAAGGGAACAAGTCATCTCTACAATTATCAAATAAATGATCTTTGAAGAATTGGAAATATTGTTTTGTGTACAAATCATATTAAAAAGCTTGAACTGGGGCCACTATTTTTCCCTAACAGCCATATGTAATCCAATAAACCAGAATACATATGAGCAAAAACTGAAAAATTGTATGTGCATGTTGCAGGGGTATGCTACCAAAAAATTTTCCCAATGATGCCTATTGTAAATTGTGTTTTTCATGAGGTAAATATATAAACTTCCATAAAAAATGTTGGTTTATAGACTTTGGAATTGAATACGGTGACTGTAACTGAAACTCCATACCCTCTCAGATACAGAATTTTGCCCATAGTTGAAATCGCCATCCATCTAAACTTAGCTTTCTGTTCTCTTTAACAGTAATATCCTATTTTTGGAGTTTTCATAGTCATGAGTGTGCTCTCCATAATGAAATTATGACCCAGAAACCTATGGCATCAGTTAAAATTGTGTGAGACATGAATCACAAAGTAAATTGCGGACCTCCCTCATTTTGTACAATTGAGTGTTAATTTTGAGCATAAATGTGATTTAAATTATCAAAATGCACTTTTATGTGTTTATTCATTCATAGAATGTTAAATTTCAAGTAATTAAATGAAATAATGACCTTACAGACCTGATAATGGGTCTTTCTGCTGCCCAAAGTAGTCACCTGCAGTGCCCCCTTAAGGTGTTACGCTACTAATTCAATCCGCAAAAAATGTAAACAAACCAGGTTGCAGTCTCTACCTTCCAAAATAACTTATAAACCTACGTAATACCATGAGACAGGTTCAAGTATCATGAATGCAAAATGGTTGCCTAGCACCATGGAGGCTTATACCATGCAGTACAGCAGAAGCCCTAGTCAAAATGTGGATTGTTGGGAAATTCACTGAATTAAGCATACATTAAAATTCCCCAACTTTTGCTTGCATGCTATTGGATTTGCCAGTTGTCTCAAACCTATATGTGTAAGTTAAAACTTTCTGTCTATCTCCAATAGTTTAGAAGATATGGAGCTTTTAAAATTTTAATTGCCCCTCAGTTGCATAACTTTAATCATCATGACTATTCCAAGTCAGGTGCCTAATTTCACTGGAAGGTCAGTCACCATGGCAAGTTTGGTGGTTTTCGAAATAGTAGGGTCTTAGAAAAATTCCGGACAAATCTGGTCGTAAAGAAGAAAGAAAGAAAGACAGACAGACAGACAGACAGACAGACAGACAGACAGACAGACAGACAGAAAGAAAGAAAGAAAGAAAGAAAGAAAGAAAGAAAGAAAGAAAGAAAGAAAGAAAGAAAGAAAGAGAGAGAGAGAGAAAGAAAGAAAGAAAAAGAATTCTTGGAAAAACAAAATGTCTGGGTTGGCACCCAGACATAATAAATCATATGCTGGAATTTACTTTCTCAACTGTGCGACGCTGCGCCCGATACCGCCGGGCTCGTCAAAGCCCAGTGGTGTCGGGCGCAACATCGCACAGTTGAGAAAGTAAGTTCCAGTATGTGATTAATTTTATGCTTGGTTGCAAATCATATAACACAACCCTGTATTATCAAATACAAACAGACAAACAGGCAGATATAAACTGTGCCAACTGTGTTTGGGTAAGTTCAATGTACTATGCTTCAATCTCCTAAGGTTATGATAGATCATGGGATATGGATAAATTTACAAATGATGGTGCCATGATGAGTCCTGGGAAAAAAGTGGGTAGTGAATGTGTGTTAGTATATGGCATTCATTGCCAGCATTGGCAAGCTATTTGGAGATGGTGGACTATGTGACAAGTTTGTTTTGTTTTGTTTTGTTTTTTTGGGGGGTTGTGTTTTTTTCAAAAATTGCCTAATACTAGTATGTTGATAAGTTCTGTAACACAGAGTCATTTTCCTTATTATCAAAGTACATGCAAATTCTGATATAAGGTTTTTAACTGCAAAATTGTGATAGAAAATTTATCAGTGTTTTGGACGATATAATAGGTTTAATCTTCATTCCATATCCAAACTCAAAATTTTAAAAGAAGGTGACATTAAATTCACTTGCACTGGATTAATTAGTTTGTTCTTGTGTCAAGTTTTAATTTTATCAGTGAGGAAGTATTATCAATTGAAGAATAGCGTCGTATAGCGACAAAGCAGTGATTTTTCTTATTTTCAAAAATAAGGGGGTAGGGGTAATACTTTTTGGTGCTTATAAAATTTTGAGAAACTTGGGATAATAATTTCCATGTAACCTCATAGCCTTATAGCTAAGGTAATTTTTGGTGTATAAAAATGCCATATTGGACAAGAATTGTAAGTTTTTGACATATTTTTGGGAGATAAAAATGTCAAAATCAAAAATATTTTTGCATGATTGTGCAGTTTTCTACATTTTTCCCATCTTTAAGTTCTTAAATGTCTAGTATCATTATTTTCTTACTTTTTCACATAAGTTTTCTTTAATATAAGCGTAATGTCATCAAGTTTCAGCATATATTGCTGATTTTATGCAAAAAAAACCCCAAGCAAAGTGAGAATTTATTGATTTTTAGAGTGATTCTTCATTATATATGGTGATAAGATACACCTGTCACTAAAATAAATTACCACAACCATCATTTTCTTATGTCTCACAAACCAATCTTCAATAAAAAATGGGCTGTGTCTTGTTCTACCAAGGGGCACCCGAGTATTTTTGGGCTTTGACCACCACCCTTCTAACGGTAAACGATTTTATGTTCTCATGCTCCCAGTCCGGGACTTGACAACTTTTGGCGGTCTTCCCATTTTCTATCTGCTCCTAGTAGGCCTATATGGGAGTGTGTGGACTCCATGATATAGGCCTATGAATATGGTAAATTTTGTTACCAACTTCACTCTCAGCGGTGTCTTTGTTCCGAGTTGAACTGACTTTGACTGACAATAATTATTATTTGTAAGCAGCCAGGCGCAGCTCGTGCAATGGGTGCGTCTTCATTGGGTTGTGTACCAGGGACAGGGTCTGTTTGCCTTGTGACAGCATCTTCAGTTGGTCGCTTTAAAGTCTCAGCACTTTTGGAAACCATGCTTGAGTTGTCCACATGGCAGCCACCAGTACCATATCTGTCTTGTCTTGCTCCACCTGTCTTATAAACACCTGAAGCAGGGCGCTAAACAGAGTAAAAGCATACGTGTAGTAACTGTAACCCCAAGCCACATCAAAAGCATTAACTGCCACTGCAGGGGTCCGGCAGCTATGAGACATAGGGTAACATTTGTTAATTCATCTTGGTCAGAAGCACCATCATCAGAGTCAGACATGTCATATGCACTGTATGCAGAAAAAAATACACACACTTTGGTCCTCAGCTCATTTCTTCACCCCAGATTTCGAACATTTTTTTGGTTAAACAATGAATGAGAAGCAGATAGATAATGATTGAGTACAATAACCTTAATGCACATAATAAACTTCTCATAATATTGTCTTTCATTATGTTTACAGACCTTGCTATTAAAGAAAAACGCTGGAAATTTTTTTAATAACAAAACCAGGAAATAAAGAAACGTGCAAGTTTGTGTAAAACTGTTTATCCCATATGGCCTATCCCGTTTTAAAGAAAACGGTGGATAAACCAAAGGATGACATTCCAGCCTGATATCAACAATAAAAAAACTTAACAGAATTACCATCTGTACACTGATTATATCTGATAGTTTCTAATTTTTGTGACGGTTACTTATTTCTGAAGATGGCACCACATGCAGTTACCCTGTCCATGGTCTGATGTAGTTAAGACACACTAAGTCATGGTCTATTCTTTTTTGATAAATTTGTGTGTTGTAGATCTGAGCTAGTGAGGACAGTATACTTACAAGTTTTAGGTGCTAAGACGCCTGCCTGCATCAAATTTTCTTTTTCACCTTTATTGATATTTTGTGAAGATAAAAAATTTCTCAAGACGGTGTTATAATGCCTGTGAGCATTATGATGTATCTTTTGGCGTATAGGTCAGTATTGGCCTCTTTTCTTTATGTAAATAAAATCACTATAGGCATACAACTACTACTACTTTCAAAAGTTCATCACTCTTCTTTTATCACTATCATTGAGGAAGGAATATTTTACTGTAAAGGGCTTCTTTAATCCTGGAGTCCGTCGTTTTGTTTTCAGAATGCAGCATCGAATATTCTTTCATGCAGCTCTTGTGGGCAATACTAGAAATTGACACAAAAGTAGTTTCGCAAATGTATTGTACGTTTCCCAGCTTCATTTATGAATAATAATAATAATAATAATAATAATAATAATAATAATAATAATAATAATAATAATAATAATAATAATAATAATAATAGGCCTGACCACATCTCCAAATTATGATATCCATTGCAGATCTATCTACGATGGTATGTAAGGTGAGTTACATGATTTTTGACAGTTACAGAAGACCGGGTAACTGAACTAATGTCAATGTTATTTTAAAGATGTTAACTGCCCTTGTGTGCGTGGTACATGGATATCTCACTGCTAAAAACTTAAGCTATGTTAATCTGCTGTCGATTATACATGTATATCTATTACACAAACAGGAATAACTGTGCCACATCTTCTCCATAGTTCTGTTAAAAAAGCGAAATCTACTCTCTCTACTCTCCATAGTGAATCCAGTCAAATTCAAGCCCTCAACAGTCAAATGAATGTTTTCGTTTTGCAGCCTTACATTCTCGGACATGCCTTTTTTGTAATGGCGGCTGCTTGCCTTTTCCTTGTGTTCAGGTAAGGGCAATCAACTTGAATTTATAGAATGCATGAATGTTAAGAAATAGCAATAGATATTATAAATGAATAATGGATCACAAGCTTTTGCTTGTAATGGCAAGACTTCTATCTATCTATCTGTCTATCTATCTATCTATCTATCTATCTATCTATCTATCTATCTATCTATCTATCTATCTATCTATCTATCTATCTATCTATCTATCTATCTATCTATCTATCTATCTATCTATCTATCCTCTCACAGCTTGTCACAGAGGACACGCAAAATAGGTCTGACGACCTAGATATATAGCTTCCGGTGAAAATGTAAGGGTTCTTGGTATCTAAAAATTCTGAAGTCCATTTCTGGGCAAATTAAAGCTAGCAGTGTGATATCGTATGCAATGCTACATGAACCAACAGTAAATTTTACGTACGGTTTTCGAACAACTCGTTCATCTGCAAAAAAAAAAAAAAAAAAAAAAACTATGAAAATTAAATTATTTTATTCCCCACATGTTGCCGAGTGCTCGTGACAGTGTATGACACAGCCAGGACTTCAGTCTCACAGCGTTATTGGGTTATCAGGGATATAGTCCATTGTACAGCTACATTTTATGAGGGATAAGTCTATTGTACAGCGACATTCTATCAGGGACATAGGCTACATTTTCATCTTGAGACTTTTCAAAAGTTGACAGATGTGAGATTAGTGATCTCAGCCCAAAACAAAAAACTAAAAAAAAAAAAACAAAAAAAAAAAAAAAAACACGACTATGATGATTAAAGTGTCATTTATGGTGCAGTAAGTTGACCCTAGCATGTACTTTTATGCAAAAATCGCTAGTTTTGAGAGGGGATAACAATAAAATTTTGATTCTAGAATAAGTCACTAGTTTTGAGAAATCATCATCATCAACATCAACTCTGATTAATGTAGGAGATATTATGTCCGTGCATAGATAATGAAAACCTGACAAGGTCACTAATAATGACATTTATATCATAGAACTTACTACATTCAAAGCAAAACATATTTATATTTTAGATTGTAAACGTTGCATATATTTTTTACTCTGATAGATATACCCAATAATATTTACTGCGACATTTGTGACATTCCTACTATAGTTCAATTGCATTTTGATTTTAAGCAACCCTACAGAAAATAAAAGCCGGCTTCCTTAATCCGCTTCTCTGAATCTTTAAAAAATATTTGAAATTAATTAAAAAATAATCATGTCCTTTGATATTTTGTACATTCCACATGATCATATATTTTAAATGTGCCTCATTTCAATAAAATATAAAAAGATAACACATCTAAATCTATGCATTTCCTATATTTTGGACTAATTTGCGCATACATTATTATTTGCATTTGCACAGTCAAATTTTATTTTAAAAAAATAACATTGGTAAAAGGCATGTAACAAACCGGAAAGTTGTCAGCTGTATATTACTTTAATTTATTTATTTACCTATTTTTGTTCTTATTTTGAATTTGTTTTGGCTTTTTTGGGGGGTGGGGGGGGGTGGGGGTGGGGGTGCTTTTTGTTTGTTTGTGTTTTTATTGTCGTCATAATATTAACACTCCATCAAAAAGATATTGACATGAAACCGGCACTATGGGGACTTGTCATATACTTGTATATTACACATTCCTGTTCCCATGGATACCAAAATTTACTTACCAGATAACTATTACTGTGCAGGTGAGTGACATCATCACACATTGTATATTTAGATGGACGTTATTGTTGTTTGTATGGAAAATTTGATTACGAAGGTTCTGAGTGAAGTCCAGCCCAACAAGGATTCGACCCATACCTCACGGTTTCACTCATTGTAATACATATGGCTGATCCCCTTCATAATTCAAATTAAACCAAAAAGCATGAAAGAATGAATGCCTAAAAAGAACCAAAATGACTGTGACAGTCCTATGCTCAGTTGACCATGGATTCACAGATTGGAGTGGTCATGTGAACTTAGAATATTATTAAGGTCACCTTTGTCTAAGACCATGATGACTGTTTGCAATGTCCATGATATCAGTCTTCACTCATTTCAACTCAGTTCAGGCAGTCATCATTTTTTGTGTGAAAAGTTAGACAATCTACTATTACCAAGATATTAGCCAATGTGTCAGTTTGACCTTTCAAGGCCACGAGCTCAAAATTAACATAATCCTTTATTTTGATAACTTGTCAAAAACTCAAAAATGACAACAGTACCATGTAACAAATAAATTTGCTGCGGATGGAGTCCAGGTATATTCCCACCATGTTTGAAGAGAATGTTCAGTTTGTAAGAAGTCAAAAAAAAATAAAAATAAAAAAATAAAGTAAATAAATAAAATAAAATAAAATAAATAATAAAAAAAATAAAAAGTAGAGCTAAAAAAAATTGTGGAAAATAATAAAAAAGAAAAAATTACCCGCCCCCATTCACAAAAAAAAAAAAGAAAAAAAAAAAGAAAAGAAAGAAAGAATGTAAGTGCCACCTGTTTAACAAATAAAGGTCTGAAGGTCCAAAGGAATTTCCCTATGGGTTTCAAAACATTTAGTTTAGCAGTTCTGGAGAAGATTTTTGACAATTTGGCCAAGAATTGAACAAAAAAAACAAAAAACAAAAAACAAAAAAAAAATCATAAAGTGCAAAGTCAATTGTTAATTTGAACAATCTTGCCAGGTACAAGGTACAGTACCAAAAATTTGAAACCAGTCTGGTTGGTAGTTTGGGGGAAAAATAAAAAATGCAAAATTCTATAGCAAGCTCTATTGACTTACATATGAATACATACATTCACTGACAGGCACCCGGATTGAAAAAAAAAAAAAAAAACTGTTGAAAATATGGGATCCAGAGTATCCTCACCTAGTGAACACTTTTGTTTTATCCTCGTGCAAGCTACATTTCTGTCAAGTTTCACAACAATAGCAAAAACATAAATATAATTGTAAAAATATCTACTTAAAAATGGCATCTTAAGCTGTTGAACAAATTAAGGTACAAGAGTCGCCATAAGTACCCCTAATGCAAGTAGGAAGCAGTTGATAGACTAGTTTTTTGTTTTGTTTTCTTTTTAAGATTTCGCCCCAAAAAACGAAGGAAAATTCATTTCAAAATCTTTAAAATACATTGCGCGTGACGAATTTGAATAAATTTCTTAGAGATCTACCCAAGGTACATATCCACCAAATTTACAGTAAATATGGCAGACGCCTTTAGAGAAGAGGTAGAAAATGTGAATTATGGACGACGCTGGACAGACAGACGACAGTGCCTAACCACCACATAACCTCACCTGACACGCAAGTCAGCTGAAGTAATTGAGATGCGGAATATCTTCACCTACAGTACTGAGCAGTTTAGTTTGACCTTTCCACAAGCTACATTTCTGTCGAGTTGCAGAAGCATCTGAGTGACAGTTTTGGAGAATATGAAAATAGCAAAAACACAAGTATCCATAAACAAGAGGGCTCTCATGAGCTCATGGATGGTCGTCATGGCGACGGCCGAGTGAGGAAGCGACCGCTTGGGGCTCCGGCAAAATATAATCTACAGGTGGCTATAACCAAAACTATTAACGGAAGCTGATGTGATAACAAAAGGAAGTCTCAACGGACACGAATATCGTACTAGATAAGCAAATTATCGCACTCAAACTATTAACAAATCTTTTCTACTTGTATTTTTTTCACACCAGACAAAAATCAACCTTTTTGTTTAAAAATCATATTTATTTCAATAATACTTTATGTTTTGTGATAAGTACATGTGCAGCAACAGCAACAGAAACCTGCACTGGAGCTTAAAGATGGACTGTCAAGAGAAACCGGAGAACATTTAATTGTACATAAAATGCTCCTGAAATGAATATAAATCGTCCTTGACAACTATTGGGCAACAGTTCACTGTAATTAAATATCAAATATATCTTGCATGTAAAATTAACTGCCTGAATTCCTTCAATTTCTATATAGTGAGACGTCCAGAGAGCTCATAATAATCAGATGTCTGACATATTCACTTTTAACCACGCCTTGTAAAGGTCAAAAATTAATTTTCTACGCTGCTGTTATTCATTTATCTGACTCATTTTTAGGGGACAGATGGTGTCATTATAATGAATTCTCATTCTAATAGGCTAGTAAGGAAATGTCCACATGTCTCTTGCCAAATTTGAGTTTTGCTCCCTACAAAAGTATACTATCCAGCTAACCAAGACTAAAATTTGCATTAAAATTTAAATAACTTTGTGTAGAAATTCGAATTGAAAGAGCAACCCCAAAAGGATTTGTATTTAGCTTATTCTGTTTTACAAGCAGAATTTTACAAAAAAGAAAAAAAAATTCTCTAAAAAAAAAAATTCAACCATCATCTTGATATTGTGTTCATCGGACGTTGATGTGTAAAATTTTGAAATTCTGTCTGTGACTTCCGCCTACAGAATAGGTCAGTTGGGTCAACAAGCAACCAAATCAAAGAAGCAAAGACCCTGCCCAATCATAGCGACATTTGGTACCCCTATTCAGGCCATGAATGTTAAGCTGGCTGTGTATAAAAGACCCAAAAAGAAGTAAGGGGGAGTAAAACCAGACTTCCCAAAGGAAATAGCCGATGCGCGACAGGCAGCTTATGTCAAGTACATTAAATCTGCAAAACTTGCTGAAAAAAAAGTTAAATAGTCAAAAGAGTGCCTATACAACGATGACAGACTGGTCTTAAAATGACACAAGCAGATCAGCGACAACATTGCCCAGCCGTCCACTTCTGGAACGGAATCTGACAGCAGGCCTAGGCCGTCAAGTCAGGGGCCGTAGGACTCGCATATTGGATTGACATGAAGCCTAGGCCTCAGCCTAGGCCTAACCTGAATATCGGTTCACTGCTTTTAAACACTGTATAATAAGATATAGCTGAAAACGTAAGTTTAGTTTTTAAAGTCTTACCCAGGTATGTATCGAGTTCCCGATAATTCGACTTCACTTTGACATTTTTTTTTGGGGGGGGGGGGGGAGTCAATCTTATTTTGTGGCTGACATTCAATGGCATGCTGATAATTCACATGAAAATGTCTGAAGGCAAACTACCCTGGCCTGTTCTCGATCTGACAGGCCTACCAAGTAAGCCTATTAAAATAGAACTTATTTGTTATAGGCCCATGAATCAACTGTTACCAAGAATGATACTAAAACCAGTTTTTTACGCGTAAAAACATTGACCAAGTTGTTAGAACATGCTGGGTGAGAACATATTAGACAGTAGTGGAGGTACAAACATGAACTCATTACTAAATGTGTTGGGTACAAATCAAAATGAAAATTTAAATGAACCTATATTTATTAAGCAGTCTCCATGTCAGTCTTTGAATGCAAAAATTGATGCACTTAACATTTTCCTTGATAACTTAAATTCTGATGGTTGCCTTCCAAGTGCGATCTGTTTGCAAGAGACTTTGTTACAGAATGATTCAGACTTATCACTGTTAGAACTAGAGCATTATAATTTGATATCACAGGGTAAGCTCTGTACTGCACGTGGAGGCCTTTGGAAGTCAGAGATATGGGAGGGGCAGTTTATTGAAGTCAGGGATAGAGCGTTGAACAAAAAGATTATTTTTGGCAACATCTACAAACCCCCAAGAGACTTAATTACAAATTACAAGATTTTTATTGATGAATTTTCTAAAGTGTTGTGTAAGCTACAAAGAGCAAACATGAAATTATAGTGGGTAGAGATTTTAATATTGACATGTTAAGAATACACGACAAAGCAGTTTTTGCCACTTATTTGACAATTTTCTATATAAAATTTTGAAATACAAGTAATAATATTTCAAACTCTGGAATCCTAACAGCCAGAATCTCAGACCACTTCCCATATTTTATTTGTTAAGATATATTACATCTCAAATATGATGAGGTACCTAAATATATTGAATCTCGTCCCAGACAAATATTCTTTAGAAATTTTTAGGAAAAGGATAGAAAATGCAAGTCTATATTCTCAAATAATTCCAGACCTAAACACGGATCCAAATGAGTCATGTATAATATAATACATACAACTACCTAGAAAAGGAGATTTGCTTGACGGCAAATCTGTCTGCGTGCCTTCAAAATCAGAAGTTTGAAATGCTACACTTTGCCATTGTTCAACATAAACTATATTTTGTGTATTACCCTAATTTCCACATATTAGAATGCTACAACTTTGGTCCTTGGTTTATTGGATGTAGCTATGTCACAAATTATAAAGTGAAGTCTGAATGACACTACTATCTGTAATAGTTTTTGAAGTGATTTAAGACTTTAATTTTGTGCATTTGCATTAGTTACAAGCCTGCAACTTTGGTTTATGGTTCATTGGATGTGGTCATGCCACATACCTACAAATATAAGTTGGTATGGCACCTCTATGTATAATAGTTTTGAAGATATTCAAAGATTTAAATTTCTTGTATTTATCTTATTTGCATAAATTGAAATTGTACAATTGTGGATCATGGTTCAAACCCATAAATTGAAGTTGGAATGGCACCTGTCTCTATAATAGTTTTGAAGCTATTCAAGATTTAAATTTTCCGTATTCACCTAATTTTTGCATAAATTAAAATCCTTTAACTTTGGTTCATAGTTCATTGGATGCGTCTTTGCCACAAACCCACAAATTGATGAATTGAATTGAATTGAATTGTTGGAATGGCATCTCTATCTATAATAGTTTGGAGATATTCAACTTTTAAATTTTTGAATGCCCCTTATTAGCATAATGTCAAATTCTACAACTTTTATATACTGTCCATTATATTGGTGGGTTTTACAAACCTATATGTGCCCATTATAATTTTGTGTCTAGAGTCAGATAGTGAACTTCCCTACTAGCTCTGTCACCGTGCCAAATTTAAACATTGTAGCTTGCATGGTGTCTGAGAAAAGCTCTGGACAAATTATGTAGTGGAAAGAAAGAATGAGAGAGAGAGAAAGAAAGAAAGAGAAAGAAAGAAAGAAAGAAAGAAAGAAAGAAAGAAAGAAAGAAAGAAAGAAAGAAAGAGAAAGAAAGAAAGAATGAAAACAGTATGTCTTGGTTGACACCCAGACATAAAGAGGGAGGAGGGAAAGGGAAGAGGGAGAGAGAGAGCCCAGTCATCACCTCTTTCAAATTTTTATAGCAGAATAATTTACACATGTAGGTCCCTGTTCAAGGTGTTGCCTTCTCAACAGACCCACGGTCCTTGACAACTGGACAGGCACCCTAAGCCACCAGCCACATACAAAAATGGCCTGACTGTTATCCAAGCAGGAAAATGCTGTGACCAACCTGCCTCCCATCTCTCCCCCCCCCCCACACACAGCTGCCCAAACATGCATACCCAGTGATAAAGCAGACCCCATGGGGCTCAGTTAAGAGCACTGTTGGCAGGCTTGCATATTCAGTGGACCCTATCTAAAACCTGACCTTCAGCCAATTGGCAGTGAGCAGAACTGTTCTGTAGCCACACTGCACCAAAAAATGGGGTTCTCTTAACAGGGTTTGCATGGTGATTATGAGCTTTTTTACACAAAAAGTATTGAGTGATGGTTGTTCCATTAAACACTTCAACATGTGAATCTGACTTGACATAATATATAATTCATGATTACAATTTAAATTATTTTGTGTCAATGTAACACATCATTTTATATCCAACACGATGTGGCCCCTTTCCCCCCTTCCACAAGCATATATTCAGACAATTAACATGATGAAACGCTTCAAACTTGCCACATTTAGTTGCACTTCTTGAACTTTTGTTCATTGCCCATTGATACATGTCTCAAACCTACATGTGTAAGTTAGAACTTTGTGTCTATGTCCAATAGTTTGGGAGATATGGAGCTTTGAAAAATTGAACTGCCACTAAATTGCATAATTTTAAATATCACAACTATTCCAAGTCAGGTACCTAACTTCACTGGTAGGTAAGTCACCATGGCAAGTTTGATGGTTTTTGGAATAGTAGGATCCAAATAAAACTCCGGACAAATCTGGTCATACAGAAAGAAAGACCGAAGGAAGGAAGGAAGGAAGGAAGGAAGGAAGGAAGGAAGGAACGAAGGAAGAATTCTTGGAAAAACAAAATGTCTGGGTTGGCACCCAGACATAATGATGCTTAAATAAACACCATCATATCAAAAAGGTAAACTACAAGAAATACAAGCATAAAAAGTCCCCTTGGATAACACAAGCAATCTTGACGTCCATTAAAAAGACAGATGACAAGTATGAAGCATTAACACGAGGACCATGGGCCTAAAGCTCTGCTGGCATCGTGGCTATATTGCACCTGTTCATTTTAAACCTGTGAGTTCTCAAGTGGCTTCTGTACATATTACATTTAATGTAATATTGTCCACCAGATGGCACTTCGTTCAACATGTAATCAGCTTATTTGTGCAACTCCTGTGATGAATATTGTTGCATGTTCCAAGACAACAATTGGCGAGTCCTTAACTTTATGTCCTCAGTGACCTTGGGACAGATGATCAAGGATACCCAGATTATGCATTACAAGAGGCTCATAGCCTTTTTTTATATACTCTGTAAGTCCTGAAAGTTATACTGGGTTAACTTGAAAATTGGGGATGGTATGGCTCTAACAAGCAAAAGTTCATGGACGGATAGACAGACATAAGAGGTCGCATAAGCTCCGTAACCCTAGGTCAGCAGAGCTAAAAATGAATTTAATGTGTTTACTGTGTTTAGTTTAATGCGTTTTTGATACCTATAATAGTTGTTCCAATGTCTCCCACCAGTGACACCACCATGACTTCACAGGAAATAAGAATCTTGCCAGTTACATGTAAATGTTCTTGTAATGGTACATTGATATATGTCCACAAGTTTACATGTAATGACCACCACAAAAAATTCTTTAATGGAAATGCATTTCCTCCTTGATGTTGAGAAAGTAGGTCTAGGTCATCCAAATTCACCAACCTTCTTCAGATGATATGCATTTGTAGCATATTTGGCATCATTAGCCTTACTCCTTCTGAAACACCAAGTTTTTGCAAAGTCCTTAGTCACCTTGAAAATGGGTCAAGGTAAAAATTGGACAGCACTTGACCATTGGTCTAATGCATATTTAGTCTAAATTTTGTACTTCTGTCTCTACCTATCATAATAATTAATTAATTAAATGTTTTTTTATGCCAATGACATTAGTTCCCATAATAACCATCAGTGGCACCACCATGATTCCATATCTCATTTCCAGTGACACATATTCCCTCTGTGACCTTGAGAAAGTAGGTTAAAGTCACCCATATGAGATACAGTAAATCTTCCTGTACCAAATACCCTTGGGAGCAGAAAAAAAGTGTTCCGTATAGGTAGGTGTTCAGTATAGGGAAGTTTGCTAACATAGGAAATATACTGGTATATTTGGGACAGAGAAATGGTCTTCAGTATAGAGAGGTTTTACTGTATTCCAACTTCCACATGTTACACATTTGTAGTACATTTGGTGAAACCAAGGCAGCTACACGAAAGGAGAGTCCACTCTGCCTTTTTCCCCAGGTCGATCATCTTTACAGCAATAGGATTAATTGATAGTGATCCAATAAATTGCAGACAGCAGGGGAACAATTTACCCATGCATGTGTATTACGCGATGTGGCTGCTTTGGGCTATTAATATCGCGCATACTCTCGCATTAATGATTTTGTGGGAAAAAAAATTGAGCTTTGTTGCCTTTACTATACATTCAATGTTGTTGCTGTTTTCTGTACGACCTTTTACACATCATTTATACTGGTTCCTAAATGGACAAAGATAAAAGAAGAAACTAGGAAAGATGATTTGCTGCACAGCAAATCAGTGTGTGTGTCTTCAAAGCATATTGGTATGGCAATGTCCAACTCTTCCATAACACAGGAGTAGAAGTTGGAATGGCATTGCTATCTATTATAGCTTTGGAGTTATTCAAGATTTAAAATTTCTAATTTAGCATAATTAGAATTGCTACAACTTTCATTTTTAATTCATTAATTGTGCAATGATCAATAACCCACTAGTAGAAGTCAGAATGACATCTCTATCATGGTTTTGAAGATATTCAAGTTTTAAAATTTCAAAAGCTGCTAATTAGCATAATTTAAATGGCCACAACTTTTGCTTTAGATTCATTGCATGTGCAATCGTCAACAACCCCCTAGTAGAAGGTAAAGTGACATCTCTATCTATAATAGTTTTGAAGATATTCAAGTTTTAACATTTCCAATGCTGCTAATTAGCATAATTTAAATTGCTACAACTTTTGTTTTGAATTCATTAGATGTGCAATGGTCAATAACACCCTAGTAGAAGTTGGCATGAAGTCTATATCTATAATAGCTTTGAAGATATTCAAGATTTAATATTTTTCAAATGTCCCTAATTTGCATAATTTTACACATCTTCATTCCTCTGCATAAAACGGTCAAACTCCTTGTATGGAGGTACAATCATGCCACGTTTGGAGTTTCTATGTATAATAGTGTCCGAGAAAGTTTGGGACAAATTTGCTGGTAAAGAAGAAACAAGAAAGAAAGAAAGAAAGAAACTAGAACAGAAGATTTGCTTCAAAGCAAATCCGTCTGTGTGCCCTCAAAAGTTGTGAATATTAAATGCTACAACTTTTACCCTTTGGTACTTCATATTACATAAAGCTTATGGTTGGATGCAAATTTCAAAGTCCACATGACCTTGACCGTTGACCTTTGACCTTTACAAGTCGCATGTAAATTGCGCACTGTTACAATACCCACAATTTAAGCCCACCATGAACCAAATCGAATGAAAATTGACAAAAGTTATGGCAAGATGAAACTTTCAAAGGGCCAAATGACCTTGACTTTTGCCCATTTGAGGTTACATGTTCTTATAAAATGTGCTGTGTTGCAATACCTACAAGTAATGACTGGATGAAACTTTCAAAAGTCCAAATGACTTTGACCTTTTAAGGTCACAGGTAGTTAAAAATGTGCAGTGTTACAATAGCTACAATTTGAGCCCAACATGATCAAAATTGAATAAAAATTGACCAAGTTATGGCTAGAAGAAAGCCACCATCCAAAGTGGCCTTTGACCTTGAGATGACCTCTACCTGAAGTGAACCTGGACTTCAAAAATGACATTTTGGCTTAAAATTGACCTTTGACCTTGACATGACCTTTGACATGACCTTTATCTTGCTATGATCGAACTCCTATACACTCGTAACCACATCTACTATCATGGTATATATTGAAGATTTAAAACTTTAATTAGCCCTTATTTGCTTAATTTTGAAAAGCATGACCTCTCATTATAAAAAGGCCAGACTTCATCTAAAGAAGTATAATTGTACCAAGTTTGGAGTTCCTACATGTTATACTATTCAAATGAAACGTCAGAAAAATTTGCTTGTAAAGAAAGACAGACAGACAGACAGACAGACAGACAGACAGAAAGAAAGAAAGAAAGAAAGAAAGAAAGAGAAAGAAAGAAAGAAAGAAAGAAAGAAAGAAATCCTAAAAAAAAAACAATATGTCCGTGTTGGCACACAGACATAATAAAGAACTCGAGGAAAATTAGAAAAGTGTGTGTTGACACACACACTTTAATGAATTGGGCTTTGTTGCCTTTATTATCCATTCAAGAGGATGACGACTGTACTTCCTACCAGATATAGTACACAAATACCCTTTTCTTTGAAACTTTCCACTCAATGTGCATGGATTTCAAGCACCTGGTTCAATTTGTTATCGATGCATGCTTTTGCATAATGCCACAGGGCCTGGATGGGTTCAATGCAGCAGCACAGTGATGGCACTTGATCCAGGGAATTTTTATGGGGGCTCTAACAAAGCACCTAAAGTGCATGGAAACCAACTTAAGTGACCTATGGTGTTGATGTGATCAGTTTTCAGGAGTGATGCAATTAATTACGTGACTCTTCTATATCACATCGTTATATTCACATTTTACTTGAAGTTGAAACACTTATTTTTATTTTATCTGATCACTCCGTCAGGTATGCCTAGTTGGGTCTGTTCGCAGACCAAGCCTTGTAAGTAAGTGTGGGGTTTATTATACTTAATTGATTCAATGATTCAATTTGGTACGCCTAATCATGAATGTTACATGTAGTTGCAGACTTATGCTTTGTAAAAGTAGTTTCATTATATTTATGTAATGTGGGCCACATTTTTAAATAGTTTATGAATATGATTTGTTCCTTCACAAATTTATTACCTATATTGATTTAGAACTATGCAGTTTTTCAGCCAATGGTATGGAATAGGACTTTGCTCTTAGAATATCAGACTTGATGGAGCTCAAACGGTACATGGGCTTACAGATTTAGGTTTGTTAATTTTCTCTTTGTATGAAATATTGTGTCCTAAATAGCGTTGTATGTACCTGTGTATAGCACGCAAGGAAAATAAAACAAAAAACAAAAAAAAACAAAAAAAAACTGTGGGTCAAGCAGTCACTGTTTCACAAGCATGGTGTCCACCTACATGTAACAAACCCATGAACTGGTTGTTAACTGTGTTTATTTAACAAATATAAGCCATTTATGTGCGTCACATTTGATCTTATCTACGAGGCGTCTAACATACTTATACTCCAAAAGATGGGTATTATAAAAGTATTTCCTACTTGAAACAAAGTTAAAAGACTTGATTTCGAAGAGAAAACTTTCATTATACTCCTCAGCGCCCAATTTCTATTGTTTTCAGCGGAGTCTAATTTTCATAGAGCTCCTCTCCTTCTAGGAGTCTAATTGAATTAGATCCGCTGAAGTGCAAGTGACCTCATGACGGGACTTTGCAATGGAACTTCGACAATTTTTGTCTACACTTTTTAATGAAAAAAATATTTCGTCCCTGGCAGGGCTCGAACCAGGAATTCTGTGATCCACGGGTGAGCGTGCTGTCCATTACGCTAAACAGCTGAGACCTTTCTTCTCTGATTTAACATAATATTTATTCCAGCGTGTCTATTGTTGACCAGCATTGAATAGGGTCAGGGAGCGTGACAGGTCAAGTGTCAAAGGTCGTTACATTATGTACTCTTACTTGTCGCTTTTCTCTTCGAAATTAAGTCTTTTAACTTTGTTTCAAGTAGGAAATACTTTTATAATACCCATCTTTTGGAGTATAAGTATGTCAGACGCCTCGTAGAGTTTTCCAATTGAATTAGAAGACTCGCGCTGCGCGCTCGTCTTCTAATTCAATTGGAAAACTCTACTCGGCGTCTAACCTATACTTAGAAAACAGATGGCCAAACAATCCTTATTCACTTCCATTTTATTTTATGTAAAACACATGCACCTTCAAGTACATTCATCTATATCTATGAATTTGTTCCATAGGACATGCAAAAATATTTATGAATAGACTTTCATCCATTTACATAGCTGTGAATGTACAAACTGTGCAAAACAGCTAGAGGTATGGTTGAAAGGCCAGACAAGTATCAAAACGGCTGACATTTTGTTTTGATTTTTGCCGTCTTGGTATCCATTGTTGCATGAGTCAAGTCATTCTGGACAGGTTTCATACACAGCAAGAGCTCGGCCATCATTGAGTGTGCTGAAGCCCACGGGAACAGAGAATCAGGGAAGAAGTTCGTCATCAGCGAATCAATGATTCATGGGTTCTGCAAGGCAGACAGGACTGCCGGCAATGCCAAGTAACAAGACTCGCAGGGCGCGAAAACTCGTATGTTTGATTGTCCGGGACAAGTTGATTTTACTGTCGGACAAGTACCTTTTCTTCAGCACTTGTCCTGGGGGACAACCTAACATTTTGCCGTGCAGAAGATTTAATCACCTGCCATAAAAGCGGTGTGCCCTCGAGCCATGCATGTTTACAATTTTTTTTCCGCTGGGAGCTCCATTGCTCAAATTTTCATGACACAGTTACAAGTTGCGGTTGTTTCCAAGGCTGGCAAGGGGGCGGCAGAAGGCGACGATAATCCATTGTGATAACAGTGTTTGAAGTCAGAGCGCTGCGTGCATGCTGAAAAACTATGGGGGGGTCTAATCACTAAAAAAATCCAGAGCTTTTGCAGCACGTGCGTGGGGCGCCAACAGGTGGTAATAATCGCTAATTGATAAACATACCAAGTTTAAACAATAACTTGGTCAGCAGTTGTATTCATCAGAACTTTATTTCTGTCAACACAATTTTCACTGTCGTACAAACCATAAGGATATCAAAGGTACCGGCAGTTGTTATGGATATGGATAAATAATGTTTAGGATTTGCGTTTCATTTTTCTATGCAACAGTGAATCATTGAAGTTTCTCCTTCAAGAAATTACTCACCCCTATGTCACTCATAATTATTGTACACTTTTATGGTATAAAACCCCTCCTCTTCATCAGATGTAATGAGTTGTAATTGATGTATCTGGCATTCCATTGGTTTATAATTTGGAGGTAGATTTTGTTCATATTTTGGTACTGATGAAGAGCTGTGAGCTCTGGGCTTTTGCCCGTGGAACCCCATGAGAAGTACACGTATTCATGTATCTGCTGTAACTCTTCACAAGGATGGAATAAAATGACTGAAGCTTCAACATCATCTTCGTACTTGTGTATATACAACAGAGAGCTATTTCCCTAAGATCAGATCACAGTAATTGGCTTGGTGAGCGGGGTCACACTACTCACCGCCAGTGTGATCTGCCCGAACGATGTCAAAGCAGCGTCAAAAAATAATAAAAATGGCATGGCGAATTCATCTGCAAATTAACATCAAATGCTATTTATCGGTGGGTTCTAACAGTGTTGGAAAAAATAGGTGCCGTGAGATGACTTCCGGGGCAACAACAGCACACAACTGCCAGTCACACGCAAGTGACAGCATGGAGTGGATCTGTGGTGAACTGACGCAATCTCACAGACTGATATGGGACACATTCGGCAATTCCCGCTATCCCCTACCTTTGCGTATTTGCCTGTGACTCCAAATAATTGTTGCACTAAACACTGGAATCTTTATTTTCGCATACTGCAATATAAACAAAGCTTCCCGTTTGTGTGTTCCCTCCGTTTATCCAGTAATTATAGCTGTATCATCCAGAAAAGGTGAAAGATACAGACTGGGTGATAGCCCTGTCCAAATCACCACAGTGCAAAGGTCACTGAGAACTACTTTCCTTCTAAATTCTTGTAGTTGGCGCACGTCAAGCATGTAACTGACCCAATTACTGGATCCTGCATTACAGTTATTCATACGCAAAGCTATGCAAAGCCTTGTTTGATGAAATAAACGTTGAAACTGTTTTCAATTGTCTTCTTTTTGTATTTAACGATGACAATAAAATTACACCTATAATTACTGGATAAAAG
>CAXHWN010002209.1:0-19000 GCA_964020975.1 Hermodice carunculata
TAAGAAGCAGCGATTCTGGCAGCTGTAGAACAAAACATGCAATGGTTTGAGAAAACATGCAAAGTATATTTAGTACACACACACACACACACACACACACACACACACACACACACACACACACACACACACACACACACACACATATATATATATATATATATATATATATATATATATATATATATATAATTATATATATATATATATATATATATATATATATATATAAAGAGAGAGAGACAGAGAGAGAGAGGATAGAGAAATGTGTTATATTCAAATGACGCAAATGAACAAGGCTACCCAAAGGTCAGTTATACATTACAAAGTCGAGTTACAATTGCCAGGTCGAGTTACATGGGACCAAGTCGAAGTGCAGTCGTGTTACAATTGGGTAAGTCGAGTTTACACAAATAGGTCGAGGGGAGATAAATTTCAACAAGTCGAGTTTATACTTATGAAAAGTTAAGTTATATATTTTGAATTGATCAAGTTTCATTCGGTGTTGCCAAGCATGTACAACAAAATTAATGTGCAATTAGGGCCACATATATATCTTGCTCTAAGTGGTTAAGAAACACCAGTTAATCTGCAAATTACTTTGAGCCAGGAGAATATGATGAGTACAATAATAATCCTGTGGCACTCCACTTATTTGCCGCGGTCCTGTATCATAGCTGATAAAGGGTGCCGGAAAAAATAACACTTTTTCCTCTGACCCTGTGCCGCCTATAAGGCTCAGATATTTCCCATGGCCTTTTCATAGAGTCATGGGACCCCTGATAAGAATTACTACCTTGCCCTATCCTTTCCAAACCTGTTCTAATTAATTCTGTTTTCCTCTGATTTTAACATTCCGTTTCTTTTCTCTCAGCACCCAACCAGGAAGTCCTGTACAGTTCTGACCCCTTTTTTTCCACCTGTTAACCCCCCCTTTCAAATCTAAAATCCATTCCACACGCTCTTCTTTTCCTTAGAACCGCAACTCTTTTAAGCCCTTGCAGTTATGAGTTCTCTTTCCGCAGTTCCCTAAACATATTTTCCCTCATCTCTCTACATACACATACACACCATACCAACCAATGGGCGACCCTCTCATCTGCCGCCTTTGCAAAAACTCTTGCCATTGCTACCTGCAGTCCATCTGTGTCGTCTATTATCTTAATTGATAACTCCTGCTCTACTCTGGGGCAAAAGATTGGATCCCTTTCCTCTATCCAAGCATGTACTTTTTTTTGGCTTTTCTAAAACCTTATATGTTCTTAGCGTACTTTCCTCATCTCGTTTCTCCAGTCCTTGTTCCATCCTTTGGTCACTACCTTTCCTGTATATGTTTTCCAATCCTCAACCTCATCATAATCTTTCAGTTCATGCCTTTATATTAACTTATCTATGTCTTTTGACCTATTTTGTCTTTTCTGTAACAGCTTCATAATATTATTTGTCTGCACCACCTGCTCTCGCTTACTGGTTGTAAATATCCCCAATGGTTCAACTTGGCTTTGGCAATTCTCTCATGTATACTGTTCCATCCTAACTCCCTTAAGATTGCGTCTGCTGCTCTTCACGGCGGTGCTCCCAGAATCCATTTTCTCATTTCATTATGTGCTTTCTCCATACCCCGGACATCCACCTCATTTGTCGCGCTAACATCTAAACCATATATCATTGCTGGTATTGCTACTGAATCCCACAGCACTCGAGGTGTGAGTGACCAGTTAAAACTATTTATTGGTGTAGCTTTTATCATTCCTTTTGTACGGTTCATCTCTTGCTTTATTTTTCAATATGCTACCCGAACATACCTTTACCTGTTCCCTTAATCTTTACCCCAAGATACTTATATTCATATACCTCTCCAATTTCAATCTGTAGCTCTCTCCCGTCCAGAATTTGAAATTTCCCAAGCCTCCATTTTCTATTGCCAGCACAATTGAAGTTGATAGTTTTTTTAACATTAATCATTAAAAAGTATGTGTATAAATATATTATTAAACTTTCAGCTTAAAAAAAGAGATCAAGATATGTTTAACTAAAATAATGTGCTAAAATCAAAGGAAAAATATTAGTTTTTATTCATTTACTTCTCAAGAAGCCAAACGTTGAAAGAGATCAGTGATCTCCTTGCAACTGCTACTAGGAAAAGTAAAAATTCCGAGATTGTCTCAACCTTTGTTGTTTTGCCAAGACATACGTGTCACTGAACAAAATGATTTATTAGCAAGAATAGTGGGCTACTGTGACACAAATCATTATTTTTTACCCCAATGAAACAGCCTGAAGAGTACACTGGTCAAAGAGATTCCCTTATTATGGCTACCATGGAATTAAAAGGGCGTGGGGTGAGCCTACATCTCATATTGGCTCAGTGAGAAATAAGTGAAAAACTGAATAAATATGGCTTGTTAATGCCATTGTGCATATTCATAAAAGTTTTAAATATGTAATTATATGGAGAGTAAAGAGTTCGAACTGCGGAATAGGATATTGACTACTAGGAAGTGGTTCTGGGCAAAAAGACACAAATACAAATATATATATATATATATATATATATATATATATATATATATATATATATATATATATATATATATATTTATATATACATATATATGTATGTATTCTTTCTCGTTATTTTATACATATATATATATATATATAGTATGTTGCGGAAAGTACCGCACCCTCTGTGTGGCTCAATTAGACTCGACTTCAATAACAAGCCTTACATAACTTTCCTAACTCGTTTTGCTAAATTTAAGTTTGCTAAGTTAACTCGACTCTTTGCTAAATGTAACTCGGCTAGGGCAGCTTTGTTGATTTTCATAATAACTGGCCTTGAGATTACTCGACTCGACCTGAATATTACTCGACATTTAGACACAATTCATATATATATATATATCAATAAGGAAGTGCCTTTATTAGGGATATAATGGAATTGATGATAAACAAAAAAGGAAATGTAAATTAGTATTAAAAAGTGGTCTCTTTACAGAGGTGGCCTTAACTGGAGATTTTACTAAATACATACACAGGTACATACATACATACATACATACATACATACATACACACACACACACACATACATACATACATACATGTGTGCATGTATAGGTTTAGTGGGGACATTTAATTGCGAGAAAAGCCTTTTCTTCATGAAGTCAACGTTGAACTACACAGGATCATGTAAGCCTGCGTGCTTTAATTACTACCTCTTAAATTCGGAATATCTAATGTTTCCCTGTTATAGCGAGTTTTAACAGTTGTAATAAATCTGTTCTCATCATTCGACATTTTAAACTCGCATTTTCGATTTTTAAGACTTCCTGTGTAACCTCACAACACGGATTTTAACAAGTAGTAGTTGACGTTTTTCTACCAAGTAGCAGCACTGCATATATGCAAGTGATACAGAAGTTACAGGCGACATAGTTGGGTGTGCCTTGAAATAAAAGTTTAACTTTTTGTCAACTCGCATGATACTGTTGTCGGTTAGCCCTTAAAGCGCTGATTCAAGATGGAGTCAATAGCTTACACGAGAAGTACAACCATCAGGAAAAAAATCATGGATGTTGATGGATGGATGCACCTAAAATACAGTCAAGTCTGAAAGTGACTGGAACCAAAATTCGAATTTTCCAATTTTTTATTAGGCTTCCTTAATCCACATCATTCAAATCAAACTGAAAAATCATAATGCCGCATCGCATAACATGGGCATGTCACACACGAAGATTGAAAAGTTCAGTTCCATGTTACCGACTTTTCTCTCACACATAGCCTGAACAAATGGCTGTGGGAGTATGTCGTATCTAGCAGACTTTCACACATTTAGTCCACTATTAAAGTTGCAACCTGGGACATGCTGAGCTGAGCTGAAATGAGCTTCAGCTGTAGTTACATCTTAAACTGAGCTCAGCTGAGCTGAAGTGAAGTTTGCACTGATAATATATGGACATTCCTGACCAATAAGCCGGTGACCAAGTGTTCTACTCACTCACTGTTTTTAATTCATGCAACAGTGGCTTTTTGTTTCTTTATAACCTTGCAGGTATGTATTTGTTGTTATCATTTTTGACTTCTTTACCAATACCCACGCTGTAGTCACTTCACGCGTTTTGTTTAATCTGCAATAACCACGTCTTCGGCAGACTTGCCCTGTGGTGGGCTTTATCGCCAGTTAAGAAGATTTCGAATGTGTAATAATAGGTAAGGGTTTGCATGGTTAAGATAGGGGCACTTGTGTACATGAATGTTGAATGTTGTTTTGTCCAAAAAAGGGTTAGCCCGAACCACTGCGTGCATTGGATGTGTTTCTACCACATTTATTCTGTACGTAACACTCGAGTTAATGTTTTGACTTTGTATGCACTGTTTTATTAGTATTATAATATTAATTTTCTTGTGAAAGTGTGGAAAAATATGTTTGGAAACCGCTGATCATGCATTTACTTGAAACTACCACCAAGATATAGTGAGGACCATGTAAGTGTTAATTTGCGGAACAGTTGGCGTTGCAGCCTTAAATACTTCTTTTCATAAAATACTTGCACGTGATTTCGCAAGTTTAGACTTCTCCTAAAAGAACAAGGGATTACTTCAAGCGCTGTAGCAATATGTGTCATGTGCATGTGCATGTGCACCAATTTGTTCAATAGAAGGAACTGATACCAGTTCCTAGTTTTAAATCAACTTTAAATTTGCGCACACAATGAGTAAATGTATTTTCAAATATAATTTGACGATATTTTGATGGACTTATCTTTTGTTGTAGCCACTCCAATATTTAAGAATACAAGTGGTGAGGTTTGGCATCACTACCAGAATGACATTTCTCCAGCGCCATGGACCTTTATCATAATGGCTCCTGTTCAGGCGTGGCAGGCGGCCATGTTGCTGTATGCTCTGACAACGCTTTGCCGCAGCCGTGTCCGTGAAATACTTTATGTGCAGCCTGGATCATTAACTGTTCCCGTATACTTAGCTTACATATTGGCACTTGCTTCAGATATATTATGGTTGTTTGCTTGGAACAATTATTTGCCGGAAGTGAGTGTCGTGTTCGCCTTTATTTCGGCACTGGTGCTATATGTGGCCTTTGGTGTGGCCGTAGTGAAGTCTTACAAGCACGGATTAGTGATGCTAAGACAGGGATTCCAACAGGAACTAATGTTTTTGCGACTATTCATTCATAATGGCTTAGCTATATATGCGACATGGATGACTTTTATTGCCGTACTGAACTTGTCTGTCGTCTTTCAGTACTTTGGTAATGTGCAATCAGTGACTGCTTGCACTGTGGGCCTTTCTGTCATCCTCTTTGCAATGCTCACGTGGTTTTTCTTAGACACGGTTGTTATTGATGAGTATACCAGATGTACGGTCAGTCCATACATTGTTATACTTGTCACTTCCATGGGAATGTTCTGTAACAATATCAATTTAGAGGACAAGATAGGAATATTTTTGGTCTTCAATTTAGCAGTTGCTTGTGTATTAAGCCTGTTAAAAATGACTGTTTTAGGATATCGACACAACAGGAAGCCCATATTTCAGACGCGTCCTTTCATGTCTGCCAATCAGAGTTACGGGGCCACGGCAAGCAGCACGAGACCATGAATACCGTAAAATGTTACAAGCGCAAGTGCCACGCTCAAAGCGGACGAGTACAAAGTGTAAAAAAGTACCATAGGCCTGTAAAAATGACAACAGTAATGAGTCAAATATACAGGAATGTTTCGGTAACTATGTTTGCGTGCAAGTCAACTGCAAGTGAACCAAACATGCTGGCAAAAATGGACAAAGACTGTCATTTCCGTGTTTTGATTGAAAGTTTGGTCGCTTGATGGGAAGTATTTATCTTGTAACCTGGGATCCTGTGCTGCCGCCTAGGCTGCAGCAAGCAAGAAAAATACACAACTTAGTAGGGCCAACATTTTCCGGAAAACTGCGTGGGGGCTTGTAAGTGCCTCTAATGCTGAATTGAATTATATAATATTAGTTGGGGAAAATTAGATAAAAATTTGAGCCAGTGATCATAACATACATGATTCGTTGTTGAAAGTATAAACTGTGGCATTTCACTGGAAATGCCAGCGACTGACCTACCAATAGTGCCTCCAAGTTGCTATGGAGGGTCCATGCCAAAGTTGATCTTGACTGTTATCATACATATTGCTGACGTGCGGACGTTTGAAGTGAAACGCCACATGCATGATACCTGTAGATCAGCACATACAGCTAAGGCGCATTGGACGCAAATAAAGTAACATCGCAAGCGTGAGCAAATTAGTTGTGTGTTCTGTGACCACTCTTTGAACCACAGGAAGAGCTTCGTAGGTCACATAGAGGATCATCTGTAAAGATATTCAACAGATTAGGCGAGAGCACAGTTCCGTGCAGCGTGCCAATAGTAACAAATACTGTGAGGTTGATCTTCCTTTTTTTCCCCATTTAATGCCATTTCCAATTACCCGTACTTACACAATATGTGAATCCAAGAAATATCAGCTCTGCCTCCCCAAATTTAAAGTATACACCTTCCTGCCAAATACGGCCCAAGCATTTTATTGCATCCAGGCTACGGTCGAAACCCGGGGAACTAGAATGAACTTCTAGATTTCGGTTTTGAAACCTGGCCTGTCAACTGTCAAGCTTGGATCTTCACGGAACAGAGTATCAGCTATTGGCAGCGTTCTCACCCCATGCACCAAGACGGCGGAGCAAAGGGATGAAAAGCAGGCACCTATAAGACGTGACCACTTTGATCATGTTGATGAGTATACCTATAATCTGATAATTCACTTTTAATTATGTCAGTGCCGAGGTAAGAGTTGAGTCAACAGCATTTTCCGGTGCGCATTGGGCGTACTTAAGCGCACGGAAGAAAAGCGTTGACTTGGACCATTCTTTAATATCGTCTGTGCAACTGTAGGCATGTGGGTACTGAAACAAAAGGCTAGTCTTCAACTCATTCCACCGTGATAGAAGACCATGTCAACAGTTTTCCTTGGCGCGCTCCGGGCGCAATGTGCCCAGATCGCGCCAAGGAAAGCTGTTGACCATGGGCATATAATTTGGAATAATCTTCCATGCAGTTTTCATCCAAAATTTTGACAAAAAGTCCCTAAGTTAGTAAAATAATTAGCAGACGACATTAAGATATTAGCGAGGAAAAGCGTCATTAGGGTAGAATGAGTTAAAGACCATGATTCTGGCCTCGTTATGTCAATTCAATTATATTTTTGTCACAATTGACAATAAAAGAATTGACCCAGGTTCCTTTCTCTCCGTCAGTATATATGTTAATATAAAAAACGCACCTCCCTTTACTTCACCTAGTTACATAACTGTAGTAATCCCTGTCAATAGTACATATCTTTATGCACTTTTCAACCCAGGCATACAATGTTCAAATCCTCTTGGACAGACACATCCGTAAATATGGCGACCAGAGTATAGGTTTGTTGCAAAGTGCCCTAAACAAAGTAACAGAGCTCAAATAATTTTTAAAAAAACATGACCATATGCTTAGATATGAACCCAGCAATGAGAGGAAAGTCATATATAGCGATAAGGAAAGATTCAAGAGTTCACTAAATATCAACATTCATCTTCAAATACCAATGTGAAGAAATAAATTTCACTCCTGACTTGAGACAGGCAGTCCTCCATAAAATGTAACAAGTGGTTTCAAGCCAGACCTCTCAATTAATAAATTGGATTCTTCAGGAGCTACAAACTTTAGTTTCTTCAGAAACATGTGGGCCTAACTACTTAAAATCCCAAAATTGATCACCTGTGCCAACGATAAAAAAGACATGAAAAGTCTGTCACTTTTTAGTTCTCCTGACTTGTCAGTCAGCTGAGTTGACAGCAAAAGAAGAAAGAAGGCCTACATCGTTTTCGCCATATCTGTGAATCTGGAAAATTATAAAAAAATGCCTACCTCCACTTACTATGAGACCACACCACAACATAGCCTATGGAGTATTTATGAAATACTTCACAAATTTGAACACAACAATGAGAGCAGAGCTACATGCAGCAAATAGCAGATATTCCAGAGTTATCAAAACATCAACGTTCATCTTCCAATACCAAAGACCGACAAGAAAGAGAGTCATTTTAAGCATACGTGATTTAAGTTTAATTTATTCTTTTTAGTTATTTAGGCCTATTCTTGTGTATATGTAGTCCATTGATACATATTTTCTAACTGATGGCCCATTGAAAATCATTATTTTGCGATGACATGGTGTACAATCTTGAAATAAAGCTATTGTTATTATTATTATTATTATTATTATTATTATTATTATTATTATTATTATTATTATTATTATTATTATTATTATTATTATTATGCCAATGTGAAGAAATGAATTGCACCTGACTTGAGGCAGTCACCCATAATTGGCAACTGGACAGTTGGAACTGGGCCAAGAGGTCATCTTCTCGAAACCTCCCCCCCCCCCCGGCCGGGTTTAATTTTGATAAATACAATCGCTGAGGAGAAAATATAACCAAACGTCAAGACTTAGCAAGTGGTAGGCCTATTTTCGTAACTGCAGTAATCCTTCATGTTAAGGCATACTTTTATATATTATTTGCATCTGCCTTTCTCGGGAATCTTTCGACTAGTATTTGAGCACAGAGGACATGTACTGATGTTACTTGGTAATCTGTTGAGACAAAATGAAATGTTTATAATGCAGACGTCTGAAATCATGAAACGGTTAGTGTCAAATGTGGTATTGTACTTTGGTTTAAAAATATTTTATTCAACTAAACTAAAGTACATTGTTCTTGTTAGAAATATAAATTTAACGATTGGGAAAGAGGGAACAGACCTATACTAATCCATCTCGTGAGAAAAGACGAGTATGGACAGGACAGCATGAGACTTACATGGAGTTGGGAACATGCTGCAGATGACAACACCCAGACAAGACAGACAGCAGGGCTGCACCAGTAATATGTTTTAACCTATGCAATCTGTACAAGTGACTGCCGTGAAGCTTAAATGACACGTTATACATATACCTCGGTCCTTATGTTGACGGTTTATTCATATCGAGGTCTTTAACTTGATGGGATGTTCATGTGAACTCTTCACTGACCATGCACAGCATGAGTAAACTCCTCAGAGCTGAGGGGCAGGCTACAGAGCTGAGGGCACCAATCGCGGCAAGAGATTCGAAAACCCTCGGATTCCCCGTCACAGCATGCAAACGCAGCACTGCCGCCATCACACACAGGCTAGGTAAACTAAACGAAATTAGCCAATACCCACAGTACTTATTTAAAGGGCAGGTCTCGGAAAATATAAACATGCTGCAAACAACGTTTTTGTAGCCCCAGACGTAAGATCGCATACAAAAATAACAATAATGAGGTACATTTGTTACACATAATGTTTTTTTTTTTTTTTTTTTTTGTGCTTTCAAGCATAGCGCCACCAAGGATGTCTGAGAAAATTTCAATCGGGAAGATCCATTTTGGTGACGTCACAGAGGGAACACGTTTGTGAATCTGGGATTGGACCTGGGCAGTCGTGGCCATTTCGTGATAGGACACACATTTTTGTCTCGACTCAAAATTTTAGATTATCTCAAAATTTTATGCGCCAAATAACGGTTTGGTGCAATTTTATGCGCGAAATATCGGTTTTGGCACCAAATTCATTTTTTAGACCTAGCTTATAATTTTTGTCACTGCCATGGCCCATCGCTCTGCGGTAATGTGGTGTGGCAACACCAACAAGACGCGCCGCAGGCCTAGCCTCCGAGCGGCATGTAACCGGTTTGCGGTCGACTGGAAAGACGCCTCCGATTATAATTTAAAGCGTGCTATGTGCTATACATTTTGAAGACTCTATGTCGGTGGTATGATGAAGGATGCTGTGTTTCGATACCACGTCGGCATTATTCCTGGTGCTATGCCCTCAATACAGCCACAGGCACAGCCAACCCATGAGCAGTTGGCCAGTGTCCTAGGACCCAAGACTCGGTCGTGGTGCTTCTGCCACAAAGTTGACTCCCGAGTCCAGACGTCGACGCGTGAGCACGGCATTGGAGAAACTTGGTAGACTAGAAGCCGTGTACGTTTTACAGGCCTGGGGCCATAATTTGTATGCACTTCCATGATTGTGTTATCCATTGATCGTATATTACTATTAGGCCTAAGCTTCAGTGGACTTTGTTACTGTAACAATTGTGCAATGAAAACAGCAAGGGTTCATTAAAAATAATCCACAGATTGAAGTGGATTTTGGAAGTGTTGATTCAACATTTTCATCAGTTTTAAACTTGAATACCTGTATGCATGCACGGAGAAAGTTTTCGCACTCTATCAATAAGAGTACATTCACCACTCAACCTTGCTAAGAGGCATGTTACTCTTATTAGGACTGACACGTTCAAATAATTTTTCGTAAAATGGATGATGGAATTCTCTTGCAGAATTATATCTTGTGTCTGCCCCTCTCTGTCATCTTTCAAGAAGAGACCGAGATCCCTGATAAATAACCAAGAGGGATAAATTTACTTTATTCTTTCCTAGTACACCTCCATCCCTATGAAAAAGTAGAAGCACGGTTTCGTTTTTTGTTTGTTTTTTTCTTTTTCACAGAAAAAATGGAAGTACTGAATTAGTTTGTTGCTTGTTTGGTTCTTTTATTGATCTGATGTTAAGAATATATATATATATATATATATATATATATATATATATATATATATATAGCGCATGTACAGTATTCCACTAAATGCATCGTGTAAGTTTCATCATTTATTTTCTCATACCTTGTCTGTAGGTTTTAGTTGCTAATTCCAGGGATGTTGCCCATATCCCTGCTATTTCGGAAAAAAATCACAGACCAATATGACAGGCCGCCACGGATAAATACATATACTGGTCAGAAAAACAATGCATCACCATGATGATAAGAAAATAAGTTTACTTGTGACTTAATTTTATTACATGATTAAAAGCATTCACCCCTCCCCCTAGTGTACTTTGGTCCTTTCATGATGAAAATGATTCGGTGAAAATGCTGAATATTTCCAAATTAGCTGTTTAATGCTCTGTCGATTGTCTTTATCACATTGGTAATAGGATATTTGTATAGGGCCATCTCGCTCCTATTTTTATGTCTTTGCATGATATTTGTGCACATCATACTCCTGACCATGTAATGATCTGTAGAGTGTACATTTCCGTGAAATGAAAAGGGTGCAGGCTGTTGTCACGTCTTTTCCTTATATCAGAACTCAAGGCGATGTTATAGGGCCTACCTACTTACCCACTAACAGACGTATTTTCAATCTTTTCTCACATGCGCTCAGTAACAGACTACAGATCACAGAGATCGTTACTACCTAGTTGTCAAGGTCACAATGTTAATTTTGAGTGATTGATGCACACACTTTTTTATTCAGACAGAAATATTTAGACAGGGAGCCCATGCTTTTCAGCTTTGTTGTGAAAGAAACATTTTATGATAAGATAATGGTGTTAAAACCTAATATTTCCGTTTTGCAACATTTTAGGTTCCTCCAAAACTAAAACTTGCATGTAAGTGTGACAGTGTGGCATGTAAAATGCTGGTGGCCGGCTTGCAACTTCACAGAAACATCATGTAACAAAACACTTCTGCACGTTCTGTGCATGTACATTGTATATGCATAAGGTAGTTTAATGCAAACTGAAAACATTCAAACACATATACAGTGGTACCTGCTGTATGCAACCACCCCTGTGAACAGCCAAATTGCTTTTTGTGGTCTCTAGGCTCGGACATAGGAGTCAATTTCTTTGTACAATTTACCTGTGGTGACAGGCCACTTTTTCTTGGCAGAAGGGATGGCCACATACAGCAGGTACAACTGTATATTATCCCATTGTTCAGCATTTGCCATCTCATATCAAGTTTTCCTGCTTAACAGACTCCAGTGGTGTGCCAAGGACTACCTTGGCCCTCCGCAATCTTTGTACACTGCCAGTTGAATAATGACTCGTGGTCCTACTGGATGAAGTGAAGTGACTTTTGAGTCCTGTTACATTGAAGTCCACCAGATATGGGTGCGCCAATCCGTTGTCTAGTCAGCAGTTAGCTGCATTATTTTCTAAAATGCTCTCATGCAACATTTGCATGCATGTACAAAGCTGCATTTGATGTTGAGCCCCACAGCAAATTTGTGAAATTTGTAACTAGTCGTGGATGTATTGATACACTACATGGGGATCTCAATGTTTTATTCATCATGAGTGATATTTTGAAACAACTTTCAATTTCAATGACATCTCTCTTTTCCCTTGCAATTAAGACTGGTGTCATCAAACGAAAATAAAAATATAATGAATGAAAAGTAAATTTACAGTGCTGCCCAGTGTAACCAAGTGCTTGCCATGGCAAGATATTTTAATGGTTGCTTGTGTTTAAGAATCATGGACATTTAGTTTTTCTTTCTTTTGCTGACAGCCATTTAGGCTACTAGTTGAGTGATAAGTCTTCCTTTGGTTTTGGTCATAGCCATTTATGCTATTTATTAAGTATTTCTACTCTTTATTCTTTTTTCATTCACTCTGGTAGGCCCCACAAAATTTCCTCTATTTTCAGATCATAAAATCCAGTTGGAACAAGCTACAAAATAACTGCTATCTTTACTTCTCCACATCATTCTTATTCCTGGTTTTTTATTTCCTTTTTTTTTTTTTTTTTTTTTTTGATATTTTTCATCAACATGATAGTAAATGTGGGGCACACGTGATTTTGAACTAATAAAACTGTTGTTGATTTCCGCCAGAGTAGGGTATGCCAGAGACAGCAAAATACACAAGTGGTGTATTCTTTCCTGCTCGACATCTAAATTCATTTACACTGTAAACAGATCTTTAGAAAGTGTATTTCACCTACAACACAACAAGAAGTTTCATCATTTATTGACCATTTATTCATCATTTAGTGGCAACCACTTTATACCAGGACAATGATATATTCCACCTTGGCATGAGAATTTCGAATCACTTGCCTTTGGGGTAGGTAACCGAGAATTCTGCGTTTACAACCAGACTTTAGATATGGGGGCAAGTGAAATACTGTGTCATACTTGCCTTGATGACAAAATCGAAAAAAAAAGTGGCTGAGCCTTGGGCTTGCATGACACACTCAACTCAGCTGGTAACTTCAGTCTTGATACTTATCAGCCATATGCATGTTCCATGCTTGCACAGTGTTAACATCATTATGGTCTAAATGATATTGTTCTTTGTAGGTAAACACTTAAAATTGTCACTGCATTTTTTCACGTCTGGGTTACCTTACAGTAGTGTGACAGCCTGTCTTAAGCAGTGCTGGTGGCCGATACACAAACAACATACATCCAGGGGTAGAACCGTGATTCTGAAAAAAGGGTGGCGAAACATGGACTTGTTTTGTTAAAATGAGTGTCTGGTGGTCCTACCTTAGAAAATTTTTGTGTGAAATGTTGGACTCTAAGCCATTTTTAGACTTAAGTGCAACAAAGATTTGAAGAGCGTTTAAACAAAAGTTTTCACATGTATTCTGTAAAACAAAAAAAGGTGGGCAGAGGGGAATAATGCCCTCTCAACCCCCATCCAAATCCACCCCTCCTACACATGTGCTGCATTCTATATCTGATACTTTTTAATCATTTTTATCAAGTTTAATGGATGCAAACATGTACACAAATTAAAAACTTGGATCTGATTTTAATCTTTATGAAAATCATTAATAGGCTATAAAATAACAGCAGAAACTATAACTTTGTCTCTATATTTCCTGTATCATGAACTTCTAACCAACTGCTGTATAGTTGATGTTGACCATCACAGTTCAAGTACATGTAAAATGAAGTAAATCTTTTGTGCCAATGCCAATTTTTACAATCCTATCACCTTTACATTACAATGAGGAGAGGGGTAGCGGAAGATTCAAAATATAGAAATTGCTGTGCGCATAACACTTTTAACTTGTACAAATATCTGAATTCAAATTTAAAGCACAGAGACTGAATGTTTTCATTGCACTTGAACAATCATGTAAAAATGAAGTTCTAAAAAATGGTAATCAACAGGATTGCAAAAACTATCCCTCCGCTCCCCCCCCCCAAAAAAAAATTCAAATCCAAAAATCATTGGAGCATGACCCAGGGTTCGACAATTCCTATGATCCGATTGTCCCGGACAAGTTGTTATCTAGGTCGGACAAGTCATTTTTTGAGGTCGCTTGTCCACCGGACAACCAAATTTTCGATCGTAAATAATTATTTATTAAAGCTTGACTGCCAGGAATACTGACTGACCAAGCGAGAGAGGCGAACAAGTTAGCTTGCAGTACGTGCGGCCGGGCTTAAGCCAAAGGTGTAGCGTGGGGACGCGCTGAAAGTGTCAATTAACATTGGCAAGCTGCAAGGGACGCCAAAAGGTGGCGATAATCCTTATGATGACAACAATTTTATAGGATATTTCGTAACAATTAAATGAAAACAATTGGGTAACTCGCTACCCAGCTCCCGTTGATTGGACGAGTCCGTCTTGTCACAACATGCGGGGATAATCCTACCTCGCTTGGAGAAGCAGTTAAAAGGAGACTAATTTGCTCAGTCAGCATTCATTTTCATGATCACATCCGATACGAATGGCGACAAGACCAATCACTTCATTTTTCAATTCTGCGGCTACGAAGAAGAGGAAGATAGACGATACCAGCGACAGTGTCTGCAATGCAGATCCAGGCCAGGAGAACCGAAACCCAGCCAACGGGGATTCCCCCGCTCACAAGGTCACGAGGCTTGATATGTCATCCTCCACTGGGGGATCACCGGCCCCGCAACGAGGCAAGAGACAAGATGGCAAGCGGGCGTACGATGTCAACAAACGTGTGCGGCTCTTTCAGCCAAGCTGGCTTAAAGAGTTCGAATGGCTCACGCATGACAGTGAAAAGGACACTATGTATTGTACATGGTGCCACAAATATCCAGAGTTGGCGGACGATTCAGCGATCATACTGGGCACGAACAAGTACCGTAAAGACACGCTACTATCACACTCCACCTCACGGAAGCATGCGATGTGCGAGGGATGCTACAAGGCAGCACAAGAGCCTGAAAATATCCCAATGAAGGTAGCAGTCACAAAATATGCGGCGAAAGTGGACGAAACTACACAGAAACGATTGGAGAGACTGGTGACAACGGCGTATTACATCACCAAAGAGTCACTCAGTTTTAATAAATTCAGAGGGCTGTGCGAACTACAGGAAAAGAATGGCATAGACATGGGGGCTGCATACAAGTATGACAAGGCATGCAGACAATTTGTTTACAGTGCGGCCGAGTCTGAGAGAGAAGCCCGTAGCATTGAAGCCAGTTGTAGTGGTTTCCTATGCATTTTAGCTGACGGGTCGACGGACGCAAGTCAAACGGAACAAGAAGCTGTCTTCCTCCGTCATGTTAATGCAAAAACAGGAGAGGCAGAGACAGTGTTGTGCGACATTGTGGCATTGGAAAATGCCAATGCACAGGGTGTGAAGCACGCTATTGATAAGGCATTGTTGCAGCTTGGAGTCAATGAAGAGACTCTCAAGAAAAAGTTAGTGGGCTGTAACTCTGATGGGGCAGCTGTGATGATGGGGAAGAAAAGTGGAGTAGCAACTTTATACAAAGAACTCTGCCCATGGGCCATCATAATCCACTGTGTTGCCCACAATCTAGAATTGGCTGTGCTTGATGTGATAAAGCATCACAAGATTGTGGCAACTGTAGAAGAAACAGTAAAGGCAGTCTTCAAGTTTTATTATTACTCTCCAAAACGCAGACGTGAAGTAAACAAAATTGCTGAGGTACTTGAGGAGGAGAGTGTTTACTTCAGTGGCGTTTCCCAAGTTAGGTGGCTGGCCAGCAGGTACCGTGCCTTCATGGCATTAAAAAAACACATGCCTACTACCATGCTACATCTGGAGGCAGCAGCTGGAGCAGGTGGGGAGGATGAAGGTAGAGCTGAAGGCTTCCTTGCCAAGCTGCAGGACAGGGATTTTGTGGAATCTCTACATTTTCTCTTGGACATTTTGGAAATTATGTCAGATGTGAGTGTATCCTTCCAGCAGGACAAGCTTTTCATTACTGATGTTGTGAGAAAGCTTGAAAAAAGCATGTTGCACCTTATGGAGCTGGAATCAAGTCCTGGCCAACATCTTGGGGACTTCAGAGACAATTTTGATGAAGAGACAATGAAGTTTCAGTGTGGTAATACAACTGTGACACTGAAGCCAAAACATGGACGTGAAAAGTCAAAGCCAGCACAGGATTTCTTTGCAAAAATTGTGGAGGATACTATTCAGTATATGGACAAGCGCTTCAAGCCACTACAGGAGCCACCAGTCAGTCAGTTTGAAATATTTGATCACACTCAGTGGCCAGTTGACAAAAGACTGTTATTGCGCCATGGTGATAATGACATAAAGGAGCTTAGCAAGCACTTCTCAGAAGTCCTTAGTGAGGAAGAGAGAAGTGCTATTCCCAGTGAATGGATGGACCTAAAACTGATGGTAAACCGAAGAAGAGCAGAAAGCCCATGTGACGTATACAAATCATTGCTAGCATCTAGGCCTGGGGCGATTCAGAATGTTTTGAAAGGGGTAGAGATCATGGCTACCCTTTCCCCCAGCACTGCCACAGTTGAGCGTGCCTTCAGTGCAGTCAATATGCGGAAGACTAACCTCAAAGTGCATATGAAACCAGAGACACTAAGTGACCTGCTCAGAGTTAAATTGTGCCAGGACTCAGTGAGTGATTTTGATCCGAAACCAGCTGTGGCACATTTCCTCACCAATGGCAAGGGCACAAGACATACCTTGGGGCATTCATGCAGCAGCGATGGTGACAATGTAGAGGAAATACGAATAGAGTGAGCAAAAAATAGTAACATTAGTGAGAAATGTGCACATTTTATATGTGAAATTATGGTGATAGACTTGTGTGTAAAAAAGCGCAAAGGACTTATTACATACCTGGTGCAAGGACATACATTTGTGTGTTTATTTGTGACTTAATATGCAGCAAGAACAGTTGGTGCTCAGAACTGCAATGTGACAATAATTTGCTGATGTCATTTTAGTAAATATATTTATTTGTGATTTAATATGCAGCAAGGACTGAAGTTTTTTTGGTGCTCAGAACTGCAATGTGACAATTTGCTGATGTCATTCATTAAGTATATTCATAAGTGGACCAAGCTTGGTTCTTGCGAATAGACATTTATCTCAAATATTAAGAAACTTTATTCACAGACTCTTTTTTTTCTCAGGGTGCTCACAATATGATTCAATCATGGACATTTACAGATCTATTTATTTTTAATTTTTTGCTTGTGGCAATCACAACATGATTCAAAGATGGACTTTGAAAAGACTTGAGGCAGAAGTCAAATTGTGCCAACTGACCTCTTGCTTACACCTGAAAGAAGAAAACAAATAGCATGTATATTTGTGCATTAAAAAAATTTTGTAAACTGAATTTTTCTGTGGTTCTTTTCAAATATATATAAATATATATATTATCTTCTACAATTATTTCCAGAAATATTGCATATGGGATGACCCCCCCCCCCCCCCAATCAGGCGATTTTTCGCAACACTTGACCATTTGAACAAAGTTGGTAGATACCTACTGGATGTACATCCCCACTAAGTTTGAAGTGAATCTGACATATAAATTAATTATTCTTACCTGTAAACTACATAGAAGCCCACCCACCCTCCCTCCATCAGATCATTCTTCAGGACAAGTCCGTGAATAGAATACCTTATGTATACAGTCAAGGCCAGAGGTCAGCTTCCTGGTATAGATGATGTTGCAGTGGGATCCATTACCATGAGCAGAGATCGATAAGAAAATATAATCCGGTGGTAATAATTTTTGGAAAGACATGACCTGAGAGGTCAAGTACCCATTAGTAGTCTATAGGTAATGTACTACGCTATATATACAATAACGCTCGCGTTCAAGTTAACAAACGCCAAACGCACCAACGTTTCCCAAACGTTTCCCAAACACTTTCAGTGAAAGTCAAACGTTTTGCAAACGCGTAGCAAACACTTTGCAAACACTTTCCAAACGCTTTACAAACACTTTGCCGAACGCTTTCAAACACTTTTCCAAACGTTTTCAAACACTTTGCCGAACGCGTTTGGTGAAAGCCGAACGTTTTTAAACACTTTTCCAAACGCTTTCAAACACTTTACACTTTGCGCCAAACGTATGTTATACATGTACATGTGCACTTGGTAATCTAATTCTAATGACAGGAATATATTTTAACAAGTGTCTAAAAAACTTATCAGCACCTAAAATCCCAACAACATGTGCATGCCTTCATTTATGGATAAGCCAAAAAGCTGTACTATGTATATATCACAATAAAGTTGAAATTATGCTTTTTCAAATAAATCAGTTCTATCTAACAGTTCGCTGTCATACTTTTTCTGAAAGTGAAGTTCTTGAAAATAGGCTTGAAAATTTCGAATGGAAATACAGAAGCAGCTCAATTTAAGTATTGTTTGGCTTACTAAGCCAAGCAATAGAATTAGCTCCAGTGGAGTAAGCCAGGCGATATTCCATTGGTCCTTGCAGTAATTATATATATTTTAATTGAAAATTAGGAACTATTTCGGAGTAACTTTATAGGCAATATCATGATCAGATCATGAATCATGGTCTGATCATGATATTGCCTATGGATTTACTCCAAAATAGGTTTTGAAAGATGAAGTATTCATGACATCTTAAATGAAGAATTAAGTCTTTAATTAATTTTAGTTGAATTAGACACTTGGGTAAACGTATTTGGATCATGTTTTATATAAACATAAAAAACCTATCATATATTGCTGGACCTGTTGAAAATACGTTTGGAGATTCTTCATCATTTAAATGGAAGTGTTTGAAATGCATAGTGTTTGAATGCGTTT